>APFE030314597.1:95755-106175 GCA_000404065.3 Pinus taeda
GGGGGGGGGGGGGTTTATGGGTTATACTAGAAGTCTACCTACAGGAGTCTGTGGCCTAACTATTTCCCTATTAAAAAAACTATTTTGAGGTCATATAAATACACCTCATGGGGAAGGCCTAAAGGGAGAGAAAGATAGGATAATGATATTATATCCAACTTGTACCTGATCAAGTTTGATTTATCCTTGTGCCTCCTCCACTCCCAGCTAGAGGAAACCCCTATTTCCTCATTTTAGTGTCCATCTCCTTTATATGGCATCCGTGTGTATGCATTTGAAAGAGGATTGTTGAGGCTTTGGCTAGACAGATCCGAATGAAGGTTTCTTTTGGAGCCGAAGATGGATCAGGTTTTATTCTTCCATATTCTTTTGTTGTCATCAATAAAGAAGACATGTATTGTTGTTGATGTTTCTATATTAATTCCTTAATTCATGTTTTAATACAACTCATGTATGATTTCATGTTTTATGCTTATATGCTTATTATATGATCTAACACTTATATCATGAACATGTTTTCAGTTACCACTTTTGATATGTTTTTCTTGAATGAGTTGCAGGTTTTAAGGCATTGGAGGATGCAGAGGGTTTGGATCCTATGGGAATGACCTCAAACGTAGGACCTTTAGGTAATAATTCTTCTTCCTACTTCAGTAGTTTAAGTATTAAGGTTGCTTCTTTGTTTGCTTCTTGTTAGTGTATTCCCTCTGCTTTGTTGGGGTGCTCAACCCATACCATAGGGTGTATTATTCCCGTAATAGAATTGGCGACTTTGCTGGGGAATACTTCCACTATTTCCTAGTTTGGGTTGTTTCTTGCTTGATCTAGGCTTTCTTGTTTGGTTTCATATTTTTCTAGTATCTTTGACTTGTCTGCAACCTGGGAAAGCAATCTGATCTTCTGGATCATATCTAAATTTTTTATTTTTCCCTAGTGACATTTATATACATGAGTTTTAGTTTACACAGTAGCATATACACATGCTTCTGTCCAAAGAAACATGTGTAAACACGTGCTTCCTTGAGAACAATCACGTATACATGCGAGTATGTTTTTACACAGTCCCGCATGCCTAGTTTTATTTGAATTTTTAAAATTCTGAGTCTAATAAAGGGGTTTTCACAATGTTTCTTGCTTTTTTTAGTCATTGATTGTCTTGGAAAGTCCCGCTTCTGGAAGACTATTAGTTTCTTCTCTCTCTTTGTGAAAATGCCTAGTCAACCTAGGGTTTGCTCTTTGGCAAGGTGTTGGTTTTTGTGTTTGGGTTCAAAGCTTCTCAATGAAGTTCTTGGCTGATCTGAGTCTTTGGAATAGAGAATTGGTTTCAATTCATTTGTAAACCATCCTTTTCATTACTTTGCCTTGATCTCCTGAAAATTCATTTTTTTTTGTTTTCTTCTTGTTTTTTGAGAAAGCTTTTCTTGCAATCTTGCAAAGTTTTCATGGTCTTCTTGAATTCTTTCTTGTTTCCTGGAGTTTGTATGTCTCTCTTCAGATCATTTCATTTGAGTTTGTGGCCTCTTGTCACTCTAAGCCTTATCACACTTGTGATATTTGTGGCTTGTGAAGTTTGAGGTTCTTTATGCTTGAATTTGATTTTGAAGCCTTTAGTAGTTTTTGCTTTCTCGAAAACTATTTTGTGTCCTTAAAAAGAAAAAGATACAAACATTGTTTGTTGGCTTTTTTTTTTTTTTGGTTTTGATTTTGGTCTCTTTAATATTTTGAGGAAGTGTGAACTCTTTTCATTAGGTTGAATTCCCTTGATTTTGGGAAGAGTTTGTGAGTGAATTTTTTCTTCCTCTTGTCAAGTTTGGCCTCTTAATCGTTTAGAGAAACACATTTTCTTATTTTTAAGAGTAGTTGTTGGGCATGGGATCCCCCACAACATGTTTTGGGCTCAAAGCCCAAGTTTTGGTCAATTGTATTGTAAGACCCCGTGAAGTGCGGGCGCGAAGTGTACAATCGAGTCATAGGGTTGTCCGCCCTAAGCATTGTATTGTAATTTAATGTAAAGTTGTGTCAGCCTACCCATGGTCTGCGAACCATGGGAAAGTATAAATAGGGTGAGGCTCTATGTCTAAAAACAACTAAGTTAAGTAGAGAATAGATAGAGATGCGAAGGCATGGTTAGAGCATAGAGTGGAATCTGAAGCATACTGGGTCATAGTAGTAGGTAGAGGCTCTATAACTAAGTGCACAGAGGCCTAGTAGAGTCCGTAGCTGAGTGCACGGACCCATGCAACTAAGTGCGCAGGTCGGAATCGGCTCTGTACTTGGAATTGACAGTTAATAAAGAGAAGTTTACTTTATGCCTCTGTTTTTGAATCTGTAATCTGATGTTATGCATTACTTTTATTTGGTTTATTTAATCCGTGCACTTGATAAATACTCATATAAATGCTTCTATGTGATTTTAATCGAAGTAATGAGCTAATGAAGACTAATTAAGGAAGACTTGGGTAAATAACATGGGTCGCGCTGCAGCTAGAACTGCGCGAAGACAATATCACAGGGCGCGGGGTGCCCACAGGTGCGCATAGCGTAGTAAGTGCGAAAGCTGCAGGATCATGCATTAACATGGTATATCAAGCACTCTAACGACCAGACCAACGTAGGGATAGCAGAGATCCAGAACGCGTTGAATAGGGAATTTGGTAGGCCAAAGTCAGAAACACAATCCATCATCGAGTTTAAAGAAATCACGATGCTCCTGGGCGAGACTCCCTGGGATCTAGATCAACAGCTAAAAAGTATAATCTGCAAAGCCAATATGACATTGAAAGATGGACAACATCGCACATGGTTTGTAGCATCTCTGACACCCCACTTGAGGATGGCGCTGTCACAGCAGAAACTTTCTACCCAGACCGAAGCATTGGAATTGGCAATGAGATTACATGAGACCCCGATACAAGACCCTGGGTTGGGAGTTCAAAAAATCCATACGCAGCTACAGAATCTGTGTTTGGAAATGCAAAGTTTGAAGCAGGATAGGGCACCACCGTAGAGGTGCGCGATGAAGTATGATGCATAAAATACAAGTTCCAAGGCCATGACAAGGATCATTATCCAGTGTTCGCGAAATACTTGGCAGGAGGAGGGCCAATGTCGTTGAGGCCGAAGGCACAGGCAGGGTCGAGCGCGACACCTGCTTTATGGTGTGCGATCTGTCAGATAGGAGGGAAACACACGATAGATAATTTTCATTTGTTGCAGAAATATACCCAGACACCCTAACAATTATTTTGTAATTTCTGCAGGTCAGTAGGCCATGATGAGCGTACTTGCCCCAGTTACGAGCTAATGATGGATCAGACCCCTGCCTATAGGATGCAAATTGAAACACAAGCCCTCGACCCAGATGCGGGGATGGCGCGCACTGGATTTCAGGGCCGAGGTCGAGGACGAGGTGGAATGGGACCAGGAAGGGGCTGAGGACAATTAATTTGTTACAATTGCAGAGGACCAGGGCACTATGCTTGCGACTGTACCAACCTGATGAGGATATCTTGTACATATTGTGCTTAGTTTGATCATGAAACAATAGACTGTCCTACGTTGATCACAAGGATGCAAGAAAAAGGGGTATTCTAGCCTCCTTCGACTCAGAATATACAAATGATGAGGTCTGAACTGCGTGAAGAGGACCCGAATGTAAACATGTTGCTCAAAAGTGGTACGGCCATGGGAGAGGATACAAGGAAGAAGCCAGAGGAAAGTACGTGGGTTTTCAAGGCTCCTACAAAGGAACCTGAGTTTGACTTAGAATGTGCAAAGGAGACATTCATGGAAGCTAAGAAGAGCTTCACGGAGGCCTCCACTTCAGGTAGTAAGGATCAACCAGAGCTAGGAATGGATCCTTCAATGCTCACTACCTGTCTGGAGGCATGCGTGAAACTTTTGTGCGACAACAAGGTAGTTAAAGGACTATAGGAATTGATCACCAGGTGTGCGGGGTCAGGAGGACCACGTGTAGTCTGAAAGTTGGGGAAGCGTGCATTGCTCACTGGAAGGGAAATGAGGTTGACTGCACAGATTGATGAGTATGAAATAGATCAGGTAATCCTAGATCTTGGTTCGGACGCGAATGTATTACCGAAGCAAACATGGTAATGCATGGGCAGGCCCACGTTACAATGGTTCCCTATTCAATTACAAATGGTGAACCAACAAAAGATTTTTCCCATGGGGAGGTTGCAAGGGGTAACAGTTGATATTGAAGGCACGAGCACACAGGCAGATTTTGAAGTAATAGAGATTGTCGATGACAACAATCCCTATACTGCATTGTTAGGAATAGATTGGGCCACTGATATGAATGGAGTTATCAACCTGAAGAACCACAAAATGATCTTCAAGAAAAAGTCACTACGCATAGTAGTGCCATTGGACCCAGCAGAAGGAGCGCGCTACACTAAAATAGTGCATGATGAAGATAGCGACAATGATTTGATTGTATTTACAAGATAACTGCATGAAACCAGGATTGAGTGAATTCGACTACATATGGGAGGATCTCGTGGGAGCGCGAAAGCTCCTACACTTCGGATTCAGACAAGGAAGTAGAGCGATGGTAGAATCAGTTACATGAAGTGACAATGCTGAATTGCAACATGATGATTAGATCACTGCATTGTGTGATGACATAGGCAAGAGAGTTGCCGACATATGATGGATTGATAGTGGTGGATGAATTCATGAGAAAATTTGAAAGCGCAGTACTGGAAGAACAATGGTTCAATGCGTTGAAGTGGGCACTGCGTGCAACACTCGCATGATGGTGGGCTAGACATTAAGGAAATTTTGAGGAATAGCATAGATGCACAAGGATGATGTGCCTACAGTTTGGAAAGCCACAGCTGCGAGTAGAAGACAAATATGATGGATGGGATGGCCCACGTATGCACCTCGTGAAATGGACCAAGGTATATGGGGAAGAACCACAGCCCAAATGGGTACAATTATTCTACCATACCTTGGATGTAATACCCATGAACTGGTATACTCCGATAGAACTCCGACATGGTACGGGTGAATGGGATGTCTTGCACGAGGGATTTTTGTTAACATTCACATTTGAAGACCGGTGGTCGGATACTGTCGATGATGCGTTGCAAGCAGTAAAAGCTGCCATCTTCAAAATACCACAACAACCATTGGAAATGCTGCAACCAATATGGGCAACCCAGTTAAGTAACGCCCTAGAATGTTATAATGTGTAGGTGGAGGAGGATGAGGACGACCCCCGAAATGTTGATATTCCAAAAAATGAAGGTTGTCGCAAGGTTCGAGGACCATCAATTGAGGATCCTAACATCACCACGCTACTAAAAATAAAGCAGGTAAACATTGTCATAGAAGCAGAGTTGAAGTATGCGACGCTGGGAGACTATTGGGATGATGCTATAGTAGATAAGGTCACTGAGTTACTCTGCGAATACCAAGACTTGTTCTCGACCAAAATCACGGACTTAAAAGGAATCATTGGCGACCTAGGGATGATGAAGATCACTCTGAAACTGGACACAAAATGAGTCAAGCAACGACCTTACCGCTTGAGCCCAAAGTATAAAGAAAAGGTTTGTGACGAATTAGACAAAATGCTCGCAGCCAGAATTATTGAACCAGTGGAAGAAACCAATTTGGTGAGTCCTATGGTAGTGTAAGAGAAAAAACAGAAGGGTGAAATAAGAATATGCATAGACCTAAAGAAGCTAAACGATGCCTATGTACACGATCCATTCCCAACACCATTCATAGATGAAGTACTCGAGAATGTTGGCAGCCAAGAAGCATTTCACGGATGGGTTCTTGGGATACCATCAAATGATGATCGCGCTGAAAGATAGGAGAAAAACAACCTTTGCAACAGAATGGGGCTACTTCCAATACACCGTTATGCCCTTTGGACTGAAGAACATGCCAACAATATTTTCATGCATAGTGGTGGCGGTGTTCAAAGAATACATCCACAAGTTCTTGGAGGTCTATCTAGATGATTGGACTGTCTTTGGATTAGTTAAGCACAATGTAGCAAGCTTACGGTTGATGCTGGATACTTGCCGGCGACACCAGATTGTGTTGAACCTGAAGAAGTGCACATTCCTTGTTCCCTTTGGAAACCTGCTGGGAGATGTGGTCTGCAAACAAGGGCTGATGGTGGACGCTATGAATATTCTCATTATCCTCAATCTGGAAGCACCGCGAAGTGTTAAACAATTACGCGCTACCTTGGAACACACTGGATACTATAAGAAGTTCATCAAAAGTTATGCCAAAATAACAGCATCGATGGAAAAGCTATTGAAAAAAGATGTTACATATTGCTGGAATGACGATTGCATGAAGACTCTGGATGTCCTAAAGGGGAAATTGGCCTCCGTGCCAATATTGGTCTTCCCGAAATGGGATGTGGAATTTCTTGTGCATGTTGATGTGTCGTGTATCGCGTTGGGATACGTACTCACACGGGAAGGAGTGGAGGGTGTGGATCACCCGATCACGTTTGTGCGTTGTGTTATCACTCAGGTTGTTCCCTGCTTCCTAAAGGGAATATGGCTGAGGTAACCACTGACCAATCTTTTAGCTACAGGTTCTAGCCTACCTGCAACCAGAGAGGGCTCTCTCTTTATAGTTTAGCTTTGTTGATGAATGTTTTTAGGCTAGTTATAGTGTACTGTTTTGTATAAATTTGGTGGGTTGGTGAATTCAGATAGAACTGAGATACAGATCATAGGACAGTTTATTCCATTGGGCAATGGAGTTGAGGTAATTTGTGTTGCTGAAAGTAAATTTGTGAAGACAGAATGTTACTACAGAGCCTGATAGGCATATGTGAAGCAATTTTATCAGATTTTTGATGAAATTATGGAATTAGTGTGTGAAAGGCAGTTAAGAATCTTTCACTATGCTAACAGAGAAAAATGAAATTATTGCTTAAGAGCAGTTAAGAATTCTTAAACAATTTTCACCATGACAGAATTAGTTAGACATGAGCAATCAAGAATTCATATCCATGGCTAATCCAGAAGAAAACATGTTTAGAAATAGAGATTGAACATAGGGTGTTTCAAAACAAATCCTAGGCTATTCTTTTTCTCTATTTGCTAAGATTATGAAAACATGAGAATTATGGAATACACAGAAAATACATACACAGTTAAGAGAAACTTATTGCTTCAGCAAATGACACAGGAATTCTGCAACTAAACAGAGCTATTCATATCCATCTTTAGACAGCATAAGAACCAGAAATCTCCATCAGCAATTTGTATTATCAAAAATGTCTCCAGAATACAATAGAGCTCTTCAGAAAGAATTACACTACAACCGACCCTCAATGCATTATCTGAGGGGATATATATACAAAATAGGGTACAAAATATCTCAGTAGAGAGTTATTGTGCAATAAATTGCACCACCAACTCTCTTACAAAAGTAAATGAAAACATAAATATAGCATTTAATGCTGAGATGGCTGTCATCTTTCTGTCAGATAGCTTTTGACTTTATGGCTCTGAAAAGTGGGCTGTAGCTGTGCATTTAACTCTGCATTAATTTAGCCTTCTGTCTGGGTGTGTTGGTGAGTCACCTATACGGATGCTTGCTGTACCTGTGTGCTGATCTGCCTGCTGACCTGTACCGTGACTTGAAAACTTTGTTTTTTCTCAAAAAAGGCAAAAAGCAAAGTGGCATTATTTGGGCAAAATTTTTAGCATTGCTTGCCACCAATCAGCTGGAGGTAGCTGATGCCTCCTCATTTTCACTAGTATTTCATCTGCCTCTGTATGTCTGTAGAAGTTGGGAGGCACCTCAAACAGATGATTTATTTCATGTTCAATAAAGAACAGATTTTCCAGCTTGTCATAGAGAGACTGCCCAGAGGGAGGCCCTACTTCTTCTGTGGAGCTGCTGGATGCTGTTGATTTTCAACATAATTGTTGATCCTTGTCATATACTGATTATATGACAATAGCTGTCCTGTGCCAGTCACTAGGCTTGGCAGTCCTTTGTCCTGTAGTATAGTCATTTTTTCTCTAAATTCATCAATCTCTTCTTTCATCTCCTGACATTTCCTTTCCAGAGTTTGAGTAAAATTCCTCAAGGTTATTACCTTTTTGGCTGTCAGGATTGTATCTGTTCTGCTGCTTATTTCTAGAGCTGCCAGTTCCTCTCTAGTGCAGTTATTGAGGAAATGTATCATTCTAGTGGCCTGCTTGGGCATTATTCCCAGGGCTGTCCTGGCTCTTTGTATTTCCACATGAGCCACATTTATCAGCTCAACCTGCTCAAAAATTTCCTGAATGGACCTCCATTGGTCCTGTATAGATTGGCCAATTTTGGCCTAAATAATCTTCTTTATTTCTGCTAGGGTTTTACCTAGCAACAATTCACTTTCCAGATTTTTTACTTTGGCCTCTAAGGCCTTTATTTCTCTTTGTTTTTCTGCTACTGTCATTTTTTATTTATCATAACTGGTCTCCAGATTGGCTAGTCTATCCTTAGCATCATTTATTTCAGTGACCTGAGTCTCAAGCTCTTTAACAACTTTCATCAACTCCTCCATGCTCATGCTGGATTCTGTTGCTGTTGTTGCTCCTGTTGCTGATGTAGCTGTGGTAGGTGCTGGAATAGCAGGAGGGGCTGCTGCTGCTTGAGTAGGAGGGGCAGGTCCAAGATTTGTTGATGTTTGAGGGGGCTGGGAGGCTGATTCCCCTTGCTTGTCCTGCAGTGCTTTCTCTAATTCTGCCTCCATTTGTAATATTCTTTGGTTCATTACCAAAAGCAGCTCCATAGCATCATCCACTTGCTTTTCTTGTGCAAGTTCTGCTGTTTGAGGGTGAATGGTAGGAGGCAATTTTGCCTGCCTTCTTAGTGCAACAATGTCATCGTCTTTTTTCTTCATAAGGGCTCTAACACCCTTTGGATCCTTTGGGTCATGTCCCAAATCAATTATTATGTCCTCCAAAGTCTTTATTCTATTGTCCTTTGCAGAGGAAGACAACCTTTCAAAATCAAGCTGGCCTGTTTGTGTCTTCGGCTTCCTTAGCTGATGGCAGCATGCCCTGTTACAGTGTTGCATACACCATTTCCCTAGTCTGTTTGTGCAGCTCAATCTGATCCATGGGGTGTATGTCTTTGGAAAAGACCTCCAGGTTTGTTCTGTAGTAATCTGCTGGGGTCTTTGGATGTGGGACTTTAGGCTTTAGATGGGTAAAGATCATTTTTTCTTCCTTCAAATCATAGGCAGCCATCAACCTTTTTTTTTGGCTGGAATTGTGTTCAAGAATTGCTCATAGAGCTGCACTCTCACCAATTCATTCTGTGCCTTGATTTCTATGAAGCCTTCTTTGACTGCAGCTGGTTTCTCGCCCTGTTGTCTTGAGGAGGACACCTCTGTGGTATGCTTCTGGCCTGTTCTAGCTGAAATGAGCTAGTGGCAGTCTACTGGCTTGTTTGCCTTTCTCTGCTGGGGCTTTCTGCCCGTTCTTCACTGATGTCCTCTTCTTCTGTTTCAGGGTCTATCCTCGGCCTCTTGGCCTCTAGTTGCTGTGATGACCCTGTTGGAGGTGTGACCTCCTCTCTGTCTCTCTTTTTTCCTCTCTCATCATTGAGAGGAGTCTGCAAAACTGGGATTTGGGTTTGTTCAGTTTGCTGCAGAGGGGCTTGCTCTGATTGCTGATCCTTTGATGTGCTGGGCTGCCCTGTCTCTACCTGTTGTTGTTCATCCATCTTCTCCTTTCCCTTTGCTGTAGTTGTTGTTGCTGGAGCTTGCTGGGTGTCCTGTACAGCTGGAGCAGTAGAAGTGCCTTCTCCTGCTTGGACTGGTTGTTTGAACAAGACCTGTTGACAAGAATCTAAGTCAAGAGTTTTTTCCAAGTCCTCTACAGTCTGCTCCATTTTTTATTCCTGAGTCAATTCCTCTACTATTGAGTCAGGTACCCATTCATCTTGGTTATCAAAGTGTTGTATTTTTGGGTATGGGCAATGCTTATAGGATAGCAGCCTATATTTGACCCTCCTGGCACTGATGAAACCTTCAGGGTCATAAGGGACCCACCAGAAGCTTCTTTTGAGTTTGAGCTGTTGCCCTAGTATTTGATCAGCTTCTTGCCAACCATCTTTCTTGTTCATGACAAATGGGCCTAGGTGGTCTCTGAACTTTAGGTTGGATTTCTTCTTGGCACTGTGGAAGTATGTCAAATCAGAGTTTATAAGCTGTCTGTAGTATTCCAGGGAAAATTGCCTCATAGGCACATATTTTGGGAGCCTGTAGGGACAGAGCACACAACCATAAATTCTGATGACTGTGTGATTTTGGTACAAGTACCAATCACCTATCTTGTAACTCCTGGATAGCTGCAAGATTTTCTTCATATCCTTGGACAATCTGATAGGAGGGGTCCTCTTTAAGAGGCAT
>APFE030314597.1:125756-136795 GCA_000404065.3 Pinus taeda
TTGTGTTTTCACCACAACAATGCCTTTGTTTTTTGTTGTGTAATCGTCTACTCTCGCGGTCATGGACGCTTGATTTGGGTGGATATCATCTACAGGTCCATGCCTCCTTGTTTTGTCTCTGTTTCTGCCTTAGTTTCGGGTGATGGTGACTTCTGTCCTTCACGCTCTTCTCTTCTTGTCCTTTTTTGTTTGTCCAATTTCACGGCATCACGCGCTGTCGGGGCCTTAGCCTTTGGTTCCTCCTTTTTACACTTCTATGCTAGTTGTGCCATTCGAAGCTTTATCTCTTCCTTCTTGCATTGCATGGCGAACTTATCCATTTCCACCGCAGAGCCTGCTGGAGTGTGCCATTCCGGCAGCCAAGACTCAAGAACTATGAAAATTACATCAATAGTCACTAGGTACGGTAGGCATGGAAAATTTTAGGGGCTAATATTCGCAAGTGGGATAATTTTCCATGCTTTTTCCAAGAAAAGATTCGTAAATTTCCATTTTTCCTAATGACGATTCACCCAAATTTTACAGTATAAAATTATTTTACCTTAAAAATCGCCAAAATTATATAGAGATTAAATATAAAACAATTAGAAATTTTGAATGTTTTTACAAATATATCAACAAATATATGACAATTTTCATATTAGGGTCTAGTAAGATTCGCCAAAATTTATAAACTTTAATAAAAAATGCCATCCTTAAAAGTTTCCCTGATGGTAGGTTATGCCATGTCTTCGTAGGGTCCTTCTGCACCCTGATAAAACATGGTGGAACTTTGCTTTGAACTTTGCAAAGCTCTGCAAATTGGCATATACTGTGGGTGACAACCGCGACTTGCGATTGATCCCCATTTAGATATTCATCTCCATTAAGGCACAAAAGATCTTGCTTTCTTTTATTCAATGCGCGTCTTTGGTCATCCACAACAAAGTGTACTTGATTGCCTCTAGAAGGTCTGGCGTGATAGAAGGGAATTGACTATCTTCAGGAAGCTCCCGTGCCACTAGTATGATCGACAATAGGAGCCACGCATAGTGAAACATTTTTCCCTGCCCCTGTGCCTCGCGACAGTTCGTAAGGAACTCGTCGCATAGATAATTCTCCTATTTGAACTGGACTCCTTCATCGCATTCGGCCACTAGTGCAATCAGAGGTGCAGACACCTCATCCACGTGGCACTTCCGCATTACTTTCCTTGCTAGAAATTGTGTTGCGACCTTGATTGTAGGGCTTTTAATGCCGAAGATGCATATCCTTGCTTCTTCTTCTCCAACTTGAACTTCATCTTCATCGCTTCCATGAGGGCCAACTTGCCACCTTTTCCCTTTGATATATTGGCTGGATCCTCCCCTGAATAAGGCAGCCATGTGATTCGATGAATCAAGTGGTCTATGATGGGAATGGGCTCCTCCAGCCACAAACACCCATCATGCACCAGGAAGAGCAGCTGCCTGATGATGAAGATGGTCACTCGGGTGTAGTGGTAATGTGACACCCAGTGCAGGTTTAGCAACCTCGCATTCTCTTTATCCCTGATCCATTTGTGTGGCTCCAATTCAATCGTTCCATCCGTCGCGTCAAGTCGTCAATGCATTAGTTGCTCAATCACTAAATGCGGGAATTTGTCATGATCTGTTAGGTCTCAATCTTCAAACTTCAGTACTAGAATCCATCCTAAGTGCAGCCCTTCAAAAACAATATCGTTAGGGAGCAATGGAGTTTGCAGAGAGATCTTGCTCTCATTTATTTACTTTGGCACTTTGGCTTTGCCCTTGCACGGAGGAACATATTCTAGTAATTGGGTAGTATGGTCCGCACCTTGGGTTTCAACTTCCATTTATAAATCCTCCTCCTCCACCAGGATTTCTTCAGATTCCTCCTCGTCGGCCTCCAGGTTAATGGCCTTCCCCTTTTCCTGCAAGGTAAGCTTCGTCCTTTGTGGGTTTTGTGGTGAGACACACACCAAGATCATAGCCTGCTTATCCTTCTTAGGTCTCAGTGTTATGGGTGATTTAGGGACCTGAACTATTATTCTGACGCTCTTTGGAGCTTCTACTACTATAATTTCCTACGCGACTTCTTTGGTTGTCACTACTCCTGTGTCCATGGCTTCTACGGGTGCTGACATAGTGCTATTCGACAATTCTTACAGTGTCTCTGGTAGTTGTTGAAACCATGAATTCACTTTCATAATCTCGAATAGGTCTCAGTTCATGTATACTTGGGCACGCAATAACTCAATTCTCAAATTGCCAAGTGTTTTCCGCTTCACAATCACTTCTAATTTATATGGCCTTTTGAATTCAAATTCGACTGTTCCCCCCACATTCGGTCCATTAATGCTAGATTGGTGGCATATTTTCAAGAATCTAACCCATAAATATTGCCTTAAATTTCTGCCGCCTGCTCCATTTGGCCTCAAACCAACCATCAAATCATGAATAGTAACTTTGATGGTCACTTTTCAGCAAACCTGTGCACTAGCCTTGCTGTCTTTGCACTGTCATGAACCCTGTGACACTCCGCTGCATTGCGTAGTCCTGAAATTGTGCAGCTCTCCAAACCGAGCAGTGTATTGTATAGTTTCGCGCCTCCTTTTAGCTGCCTGGAGTGTTAAGACTATGCTTCTATCGGCTAGTCAGATGATTGGGCCACCTGTGTATGGCTTCAAACATGTTCCATTCACCTTTCCTGGGAAGGGATCTCCTTTCAACTTAACTAACTGGACTGTGCCACCATCGGTAATAACCTTAATAACATACAGCCCTAACTAGTGCATCCTGAATTTTCTGGGGAATTTATCAAACTTACTGTAATACAACAACACCAAGCCATTCACCTTAAATGTGCGCAGCTTAATATGTTGGTTGTGCCATGCTTTTTCATGCTGGTTTTGGACTTGCAGGTGAAATCCAGCCAAAAATATCTCTTCTTTGAGCTCATCCAACTGTGTGAGTCTCGCTTCCAGGGCTCCGTGATCCCTCATACCTGTGAGCACTACTATATGCAGACTAGGCATGATATATTCCATAGGCATCATCGCTTCAACCTTGTATACCAGCCTAAAGGGTGTCTGTAGTGTTAGATTTTTGCACATCGTCTGCTAAGCCCATAATACTGCAAGTATGCATAGGTCCCAATCGTTTCGTTGAGCATTGCATACCTTGGTCAACGCATTTTTAAGCACTTTTTTGAATGTCTCCACTATCCCGTTAGCCTGTGGGTGATAAAGTGTGCTCTTTTGATGATACACTTGAAATTCTTCCATTAGTGTGCTGATCATTTCGTTCAGAAAGTGCATACCCCGATCACTCATCAAAATCTTTGGGCATCCAAATCATGTCAGTACATGTTCAAATAGAAACTTCATGGCAGTCACACCCATGCAATCCTTCGCCGGCTGCACTTCTGCCCAACGAGTCCAGTACTTCGTTGCAGTGATAATGTACCTTGTGCCTATCTTTCCTTGGCGCTGAATAGGTCGTACATAATCTATTGCCCACTTTTAGAAAGGTTGCAACATCATTTGTGGATTCAAAGGAATTTCATCCCTCCATGATGGTCTACCTGTTCTTTGACATACATCACATACCTTGCAATATGCTTTTGATTCGTGATGAAGGGTTGGCCACCACAACCCTGTGCATAGAATCTTATGCGCGGTTGCTCTCCCTACGTAATGTCCTCCCGCAGAGCCCCCATGCACTTCCACGAGGATGCTGCTTCGTTCAAACTTAGGTACATACCTTCACAATATCTCATCAGTCCCCATCTTATATAGATGTCCAACAATGAAAGAGAAATATCCTGCGTGCACCACTAATTCCTTCTTTTACTAGACAAAGTATCCTTCCGGTGCAGTTCCAGTTGTTAGGAACTATATTATATCCTCAAAATTTCCATCCACAATGTGCACAGAAAAGAGTTGCACGTCAGGTAATCCTTCTTCCAAATTAGTGGGTTCCTCCCTTATCTCAATGCGGACAGGTGGTCAGGTCCCTCGTTCAATCGTCCAGGCTTTACACCAACTTCAAAATTCTATTCTTGGAACAATAAGAGCCATCTGCAGATGTGCCCCTCCAACACAGGCTTATTAACCAAGTACTTTAGCACAGAGTACAGGTGCACCTGCTGAGGTTGGGGCTTTTCTCCATAGGCCTGCATCCATTTGGCCAAATGCGTGCACGAATCGTTTTGCCCATTGTACCTTTCTATCAGTCACATCTTAGGCTTCCCAAATCGTGCTCTCATCATCCTCCTACATTTGCGATAATCATTAAAGCTTCTTTTGTGCGTACCCCACCATCTTGCAGGCTTAGCACGCAGTGTCCAGTCCAAGGCCTAGAAGCATTATTTTTCTAGAACATCCCTTTCAAAATCATCGAAAAAAATATCTACCTCACTCAGTCCATGATAAGTAGGTAGATTTCTTTCTTCCGACGACACATAGCACAACAACTGGGTCATCATGTTGGAATTCAGCGTAGTTACTTCGTGTAACTGATTCTGCGAGTGTTCTATCTCTTTGTTGGATTTCGGAGTGTAGGAGCTCTCATGCTCCCATGTAATCCACCCATCTGTTGTGGGATTCACTCAGTCTTGGTTTCAAACTGTTATCTTATAGATGCAGTCCAGATCATCATGTTGGGTAGCGGAGGTCTTGCGTAATAGTTTTGGGTATGATAGCTAAGAAAATAGGATCAAAATATTGTAAACCTCCAAAATATGCGGAGCACGAAATGTAAAAGGTCGAATCAAAGGGTTGTCCGTGTAAGAAATAACATAAAATAATAGGAATTAAGTCAGCCCGCGGACCATAGGAAGGTATAAATAGAGCGCGGCTCTATGAGGGAAAGGCAGTTCATTTCGGGTATGATCTTGGATCTGTAATGGGTTTTTGAGGAAGAACAATATGTAAGCATCTGTAAGTCCGAGTCAAGGGTTTGGGTAGTGGATAGAGGCTCTTTAGCTATGTGCGGAGAGGCCTGGAAGAGTCCATAGCTGTGTGCATGGACCCCTGCAGCTGAGTGCACAGGGCAGATCTGGATGTATTGGTGATAAGTGGAAATAAAGATAAGTTTCTTTTGCAAATTCCATGTTACAATCTGAGCTATCGCAAATTTGACTGTATGAATGGTTGATATAATTATTTAATCTATGCGCATATGTTATGTTAAAAATATATGTGAATCTAAGTTTATTCTAAGTGCGCAAACTGGTTAAATATGTTAAATGTTTCCTTAAAGGCCCTTCTAAGTAGATCTGGGTTACATTACTTCATCAAATAGATTAGATCTGTAAACCGCATGATCATAGAAAGTTAAAATCATTCTAGGTCCAAATTTGTGTGAATATAGAGTAGCATGAGGTTACAGAATGGTAAGCGATACCTACAGACCACATCCAGACATCCCAAGGGTGTGGAAACCTGGTTCTAGCACCCTCCCCTACTACCTCAGGTGAGACCTTAGTCCGTGCTTTGCGGAATTTTACCGAAAGGGCTGGTAGCTGCGGGATTTTCTTAGCTAAATAATTCTTTCGAACCTGGGCCAGGCCCATATAAGCCAACAAATGGTTCCATTGCTGGGACCGAGATTTGCCTAAGGGATGTCTGGTGTGAAACGTAGGGACTCTATAGAGAAAATAATTAAAGGAGTGAAGGGACTAGGAATAGTAGTAGTTCAAGGGTAACAATGACAAGCGCAATCTAGTTACTGGTATTCAAAGGAGTAGGAGGCGAAGACTCAGAATAATTTTGGTTCATGTTAACATCAGTATGGAATGCGCAGCGAATTGTGGATGATAATATCAAAAAGGATACCTTAGTCAGCACACTGCAGGACCGAGCACTAACATGGTACATAAAGTACTCGAGTGATCACCCAACGACGGGGACAACAGAAATCCAGACCGAAATGAAACCCCGTGGGATCTGGACCAAAGACTGAAAAGTATTATTCACGAGGCTAACATGACATTGACAGATGCGTAGCATTGTGCTTGGTTTATGGCATTCTTAACACCACATCTGAGGACGGCTTTATCACAATAGAAGATCTCAACCTAGGTCAAAGCGCTAGAGACAGTGATGAAGTTAAATGAAACTTCGTTACAAGACCTGGGGTTGGGAGTTCAGCAAATCCAAGCGTAGATCCAAAATTTGTGTTTGGAAACGAAGAAGTTAAAACAAGAACCGGTACCGCGACCGGAAGTCTGGGAGGAAGTATGGTGCATAAAGTGCAGAAGCCAGGGACACAATAAAGATCACTACTTGGTCTCAGTGAATTTTGTGGCAACAAGGGGACCAACCCTATTACGACCAGAGGCACAGGCAGGACCAAGCACCACAGCCCCACTCTGGTGCACAATCTGTCAAGTGGAAGGAAAACACAACACTGATAACTATCATCTATTACCAAAATATAACCAGACCCCCCAACAACTATTTTGCAACTTTTGTAGGTCAGTGGGCCACGAGGAAAGAGACTGTCGTAGCTACCAATTGTTAATGGGCTAGTCACCTACTTAAGGAATGCAGACTGAGGTGCAAGGTAAGGATCCAGCCACGGCGATCACGCCCAGTGGGTTCTAGGGCCGAGGATGAGGACGAGGTGGAATGGGGCCCAGTAGGGGTCGCAGGTAGCTAATCTGCTACAACTCTGGGGGACTAGGACATTATGCCTGGGATTGTACCAACCCAATTAGAATTTTGTGTAGTTATTGTGAGAAATTCGATCATGAGCTGATAGATTTTCCTAAGCTGATAGCACAGATTCACGAAAAAAGGGTAGCACAACCAACAATGACCTAGAATGTATAGATGATGAGGTCCAAACCCCGCGAGGAAGATCCCAAAGTCAACATGGTACTAAGAAGTGGCATGGCCATAGGAGTGGATGAAAGGAATGTAGGGATCAGTAAGGAGACATACCTGGAAGCTCGGGAGGGCTTTGCGGAGGTCTCTACCCCAGGTAGTAGGGATCAGCCGGAGGCAAACAAGGATCCCTCGATGATAACTACCTTTTTAGAGACATGTATAAAATTTCTTAGTGACAACAAGACAATTAAAGGTTTGTAGGAGTTGATAAATAGATGCGTAGGATGGAGTGAATCTCGCGTCATTCAAAAGTTGGGAAGACATGCATCACGGACTGGGAGGGAAATGCGACTAACAGTGCATATCGGCAAGTATGAAATGGATCTGGTCATTCTGGATCTAGGCTCAGATGCCAATGTACTGCCTAAACAAACTTGGGAGCACATGGGTAAGCCTATGCCACAGTGGTCCCCTATCCAAATACAGATGGAAAATCAACAGAAGGTATTGCCCATGGGAAGGCTGCAAGGAGTTACGGTAGACCTTGATGGCGCAAGTACTCACACGAACTTTGAATTTATTGAGCTCATGGATGAAAGTACGCCATATCTTGTGTTGTTAGGAATAGACTAGGCTACCGATATGAACAGGGTTATTAATTTCAAGAAGTGGACAATGGTATTTGAAACAAAGTCGCTCCGCGTGGTCATTCCACTAGATCCGGCTGAAGGACTGCGCTACATTGAACCTGTGCGCGACAGGTAAAGGGATGACGACGTAGATTGTAGTTACAGAATGGTTGCACAAAGGTGAGAATGGGTCAAGGCAGTGGAGGATAGAAGAATATCCCGAGGCTATGAAGAATCCTGCACTTCCGAGTCAGATGAGGAAGACGAGCGGTGGCGCAACAGGTTAAACAGAGTGACCACGCTACATTGCAACATGCTGACTAAGTCTCTGTACTGCGTGAAGGCCCAAGATCATGAAATGTCGATGTATGATGGGCTAACAATAATAGATGAATTCCTGACCAAATTTGAAGTTGCAGTACTAGAGCACCAATGGTTTGATGTGAAGAGGTGGGCGTTGCATGCGACGCCTACACAATGGTGGGGAACACATGAAGGGACTTTCAAAGATTGGTGCACCTGCAATTGTATGATGAATATTAGATTTGTGAAACTGGAATTACACCTAATGGAGAAATATGATGGACGTGATGACCCGCGCATGCACCTTACCAGATGGATCAAAGCCTACAGAGAAGAACCTTAGCCAGAATGGGTGCACTTATTTTATCACACCCTGGACGTCATTCCCAAAAACTGGTATACTGAAGCAGAGCTCCGGCACAACATAGGTGAGTGGGATATCCTGCATGAAGGGTTTTTGTTGACATTCCTCTTTGAAGATCAATGGATGGATCCCATGGACGACACGTTACAGTTGGTAAAGGCTGCCATTTTCAAGACGCCACTGGAACTAAAGGAAACTGCGTAGCCTGACTAGTCATGACAGTTGAGCAAGGCTCTCGAATGTTATAATGTCTAGGCAGAAGATGATGAGGACGATCTGTGAAACGTCAATATTCTGGAATCAGAGGGGAGCTGTGAGGTGCACGGACTCGAAATCGAAGATCCAGATATCACAATGCCATTGAAAACAAGACAAGTCAATATTGGAATAGAAGATGAGCCAACATATGCGACACTTGGGGACTATTGGGATGACGCCATAGTGGAGAAGGTTGTCGAATTGCTTTGCGAATATCAATATTTATTCCATAAAAAAATCACGGAGCTAAAAGGGATCCTAGGAGACTTGGGAATAATGAAGATAATGTTGAAGCCAGATGCGAAACCAGTTAAGCAACGACCCTATCGATTGAACTCAAAATATAAAGCAAAGGTCTGCGATGAACTGGACAAGATGTTGGCAATGGGAATCATTGAACCAGTCGAGGAGTCTGATTGGGTAAGTCCGATGGTTTTATAAGACAAGAAATAGAAGGGTGAGATTTGTATCTGCGTGGATCTCAGGAAGCTCAATGATGCTTGTGTTAACGACCCATTTCCAACTCCTTTTACAGATGAGGTATTGGAAAATATGGGGGGGTAGGAAGCCTACTTCTTCACGGATGGATTCTCAGGGTACCACCAGATCAAGATCATGCCAGAGGACAGGGGTAAAACGATGTTCATCATGGAATGGGGTTGCTTTCAGTACACGGTGATGCCCTTTGGACTAAAGAATGCGCCGGCGATATTTTCACGAATAGTGGTAGCGGCATTCAAAGAGGTCTATCTTGATTATTGGACCGTGTTTGGACTAGTTAAGAAGCACGTAGCGAGATTACGATTGATGTTGGATACTTTCTGCCGACACTAGATTGCGCTAAACTTAAAGAAGTGTACTTTCCATGTCCCATTCAGGAACCTGCTCAGCCGTGTGGTATGTAAGCAAGGCCTGATGGTGGATCCAGAGAAGATCATCGTCATACTCAATCTACAAGCACCGCAAAGTGTCAAACAACTATGCACCACACTCAGACACACGGGCTACTATCAAAAGTTCATAAAAAGCTACACCTAGATCACAGCTCTGATGGAACAATTGTTGAAGAAGGATGCTGCTTATTACTGGAATGAGGAATGCAACAAAAGTCTAGAGATACTCAAGGAAAACATGGCATTAGCTCCTATATTGGTCTTTCTGAAATTGGATGTCGAGTTTCATGTGCATGTCGACACATCATGTATCACACTGGGGGTGATACTTACTCAACTAGGAGCGGAGGTAATTGACCACCCGATTTCATTCGCGAGTCGCCAATTGTCAAAAGCTGAGAAGAATTACTCCACTACTGAGCGCGAGGGATTAGTGATGGTATACATGCTTCAGAAATTCTGCCACTATCTGCTTGGAGGCCACTTCAAGATGTATACCAATCACTCGGCGTTAAAATACCTAGTGAACAAGCCTATGTTGGGGGGCGCATTTGTAGATGGTTATTGTTATTCCAGGAGTATAACTTTAATGTCATGGTAAAGCTGGGACATCTAAACACAGGCCCAGATCACCTGTCTCGGATCGAGACCGGCGAAGAACCCACAAATCTAGAGGATGGACTCCCAGATGCACAGCTATATGCGGTGCACGTAGCGGATGGTCACTTTGAGGATATAATCCATTTCTTAACTATAGGAACTGCACCACATGGATATTCTATTCAACAGAAGAAGGAATTGGTGATACATGTAGCAGACTTCACCGTGATTGCAGGACACCTCTACAAAATGTGTAACGATGAAATATTGTGGAGGTATGTCCTGGAGTTCAAGCGAGGATAGATCCTAGCCGAAGCACATGGGGGGAGGGTTGCTGGTGGACACTATGCAGGTCGCACCATAGCCCAGAAGATTCTTCACACAGGATTATGGTGGCCCACTTTGCATCAGGATTCAAAAGCATACTGCCGAGCCTGTGATGTCTGTCAACAGACGGGGAAACCATCGTGGAGAGATGAAATGCTGCTTCAGCCATAGATGATGCTACAACCATTCGAGAAATGGGAAATCGATTTTGTAGGACCCATCGAGGTGCGAGGGAAGAGGAGCACATGCTATATCATCACCGCGACTGATTATTTGACCCGATGGGCAAAGGCACAGCCAGTTAAGGATTGCAAGACTGCAACAACTGCGAAGTTTTTGTTTGAGAACGTACTAACAAGGTTTCGCTGTTTGTTATGAAACTAGCTCACAAAAAGATAGAAAAGATAGATAAACGCCTTAGAAATAAGCCTCTTCGAGGGGGAAACCCCCTTTACATTACACAAATGAATAATTCTTAGATGATACAAATGAAAATACCTCCTTTCTATATATAGGAGTCTAAGGGTTCATGATATAATCAGAGCCGACATAACAATAATAATGTGAGGGCACAATAATAAAAATAGTGGGCTTCTATGGGGCACAATAGTAACAATATGGGGATTACATAGGTACAACAATATAATAAGGGGGGTGTACTAATAACAATAAGGGGTTACACTAGTAGTATAGGGGCCTAACATGCCCCTCTCCTTCAAAAAATGTTGTCCTCAATGCTTGAGTAGCTCTTGATGCTTCTATATAAATTTCTTGTCCTCCCATGTGGAATATTCAGCAGGTAAGTTCTTCCACTTGATGAGATACTCTACAAATTGATCGAGTTCGTAACT
>APFE030314597.1:137119-207206 GCA_000404065.3 Pinus taeda
GCACACTTATGACCTTTAGTGCATTTGCTATCACAATTGTAAAAAAGCCCTTTTTCTCTTTTTTCTTCCAATTGTTGTAGTGTAACCCTTGTAGGTTGTGGAAGGCTAGGAGAAACAACACTTCCATCTTTATAGTTGTGAGGAGTAGAAATCCTTGTTGCCATAATTTTGCTTTCCACTTTGTAACAAAGCTCTTTTTCTCTTTCTTCTTCCAATTGTTGTGGTGTTGCTCTTTATATTCTCATAATGTGCTATAATTTCCTCTGTGAAAATTGACCATGTAACAAGTTGTTTACAAGAACAAAGCCCTTTATACCATAAAAATTGATCTTGTTCTAAATATGAAGATGCAATACATACCTTTTGTAATAGTGGTACACCATGTAGATCAAAATATTTCTCCATCTGTAGTATCCAATTTACTGGATCCTTGCCATCAAACTTCCTCATCTTGCTTTTTCTTGATTTTAGGAGTTCAAACTTGAAATGATTGTAACTCTGTACTTTCAAATATTTAAGTTATAAAATTGCGACCTACAGTAGCCCTCTGTGTCCTCTTTCGAATGCCACCAATCTGATCGAATTTAGATTCTCCAAGAGAGAGTTATGCACAATCTCCCAAGATGACCTGATTATATACCTTTTCAAAAGAGCGAACTTATATGAAGTGCCACGTGTCACTATTTTGACCTTAGGATCTAAAAAATATACACATGAAACTACAGTTTGTCCTTGATTTGTAACTTCTTATGTAATTTCAATTGGATGCTCAAAACAAAAGTTATGACTATTTTCCCCAAGTCACCTGTTTGGAATGTAATTCAGGAGTCTACAAAAAGGCCAACCTTCTGAGATCATATCTCCACAAATGTAACACAAAAAGCTTTGAACTTTGGGTCCAAGGTTTAGAACAATTTCAGCCCAAATGGGTTTTTTTTTTAGCATCTGAAACATAGCAAAAAAATTTTTATAGTGAAAATTCCACGATGACCTATTTGGAGCGGCGAAACCCTAGAATCCAAAGCTCTGATACCAAATGTTATGAAACTAGCTCACAAAAAGATGGAAAAGATAGATAAACGGCTTAGAAATAAGCCTCTTCGAGGGGGAAACCTCCTTTACATTACACAAATGAATAATTCTTGGATGATACAAATGAAAATACCTCCTTTCTATATATAGGAGTCTAAGGGGTCATAATATAATCAAAGCCGAAATAACAATGATAATGTGAGGGCACAATAATAACAATAGTGGGCTTCTATGGGGCACAATAGTAACAATATGGGGACTACATGGGTACAACAATGTAATAAGGGGGTTGTACTAATAACAAGAAGGAGTGACACTAGTAGTATAGGGGCCTAACACTGTCCCAAAATTCTCATGAGCGATCAGGGAACGCATTTCCTGAATGAAACAATCAGCGCACTCACTGAGGAATTCCAAATAAATCACCAACAGAGTATGCCATACCACCCATAAGCAGATGGGACCGTTGAGCCATTCAAAAAAGTCTTGGAGACATTTTTGACCAAGGTCTGTAATGCACAACGGAATGACTGGGACTTGCGCATCCCTGTTGTGCTATGGGCATATAGAACCATGTGCAAGAAGTTGACAGGCCAGACACCTTTTTGGTTAGTCTATGGCACCGAGGACATTATGCCTATGGAATATATTGTGCCTAGTCTGTGGATCACGGAAATCACAGGTATGGCAGACCGCAGGGCTGTGGAGGAAAGGCTCGCACAGTTAGAGGAATTAGAGGAGGAACGATTTTTGGCTAGATTCCATCAACAAGTATAGAAGCAGCGTGAAAAAGTGTGGCATGATCGCCACATCAAGGTGCACCTTCAAACAAAATGATCTAGTATTGCTATATGACAGTAAGTTCGAGAAATTCCCTGGCAAACTCCGAATGCATTGGTTGGGGCCCCATGTCATCAAAGAAGTTACTGATGGGGACGCGGTTCAGCTTGCCAAACTCAATGGAGACACCTTCCCGGGCCGAGTGAATGGCAGTCACCTGAAGCTCTACAGGGGTGGGCAGGTAGCCTGACTAATCATTCGAGGGACAGTCTCACCGCTCCAGCCAGTTGAAAGAGAGCGCAGGACGGTAAAGTAGTCTGGGGGAAAGAGGTGTGAGTACTAGGCTACGCGTCGATTTGGCTCATCAACAATATCATGGTTGCGCGATAAAAGGTGTGCCGATGCATTTCTAAGAAGAGAAGTGACTGTTCCTGTCACTATTCATGACACAATGTCTGCATTATGGCAAAAGGGAGTGGGTGGTGGGAAATTAAGAGAGGAAGTACAAGTTAGATATGGAAAAAGCTGCCACAGATTTTACACGAGGACGCTAGAACAAGCGGGAAGCAATGAATTTGAAATTCGAATCGCTTATAAATCACTGAGGGTCATCCACTGGGCGACCTACACTTCTCAAAAATACATGGTAATTCTCGATATGGAGCTATTCATTATCTCTACACAAGGTGTAAGCCCGAGGGTGGTGATATGGACGATGGAGAAGCAGGACTCTCTAACGCACATGGTGTTGACAGCTGCGAGTGTTCCACAGAAGAAAACATAAACAATAGGGAATGTACCGAAAAAGGGGAGACACGAAGCAGAATTGATCCGGATGTTGTCGCCCCGCCCAGGGGTAGGTCGGCGAACCACAACAGAAAGGCGAAAGGATGGATGAACGGAGACCACAGGTCAAAACGAAGTTACTAAGTCATCTCTGAAGGACCTAGAGGATTGGGATCTTGTGGACAGTAGCACTAGTCTTGCAAAATTGCAACACAAGCTGTACTAGACAGTGCGACGAGTAGATACAAAGGTCGAAAATGGCTGCGGTGGTACAAGGAGGACCCATACGCGGTTCCCCAGCTTGAGCTAAGATCCTAGGAGGGGGTGTTCTGTGTTAACCGAGCAGAGCAGGATGAGCATTATTGGTTGTAAGAAGTGGTAGAAACAACGAAGCAGTCGTCGGACGAAGCATTGTAGGAGACAATGAAGAAGCTGTAAGATAATGAGTGTCACTCAGAGGCAGGTGAACTGTGAAGCCACGACAACACATCTCACCACACCGAGTGACTTGGGACGAGTCACGATGATTGTGTTGGGGGACTGTTGGGTAGTGGAGGTCCCGCGTAATAGTTTTGGTCTGATAGCCTAGAAAATAGGATCAAAATATTGTAAACCTATGAAATAGGCAGAGTGTAAAATGTAAAAGGTCGAGTCAAAGGGTTGTCCACCCAAGAAATAATATAAAATAATAGGAAGTAAGTCGGTCCGCAGACCAGAAGGTATAAATAGAGTGCGACTCTATGAGGGAAAGGCATTTCATTTTGGGTATGATCTTGGATTTGTAATGGGTTTTTGAGGAAGAACAATCTGTAGGCTTCTGTAAGTCCGAGTCGAGGGTTTGGGTAGTAGACAGAGGCTCTGCAGCTGTGTATGTAGAGGCCTGGAACAGTTCACAGCTATGTGCACGAACACCTGCAGTTGAGTGCGCAGAGTGGATCTGGATGTATTGGTGATAAGTGAAAATAAAGATAAGTTTCTTCTGCAAATTCTGTGTTACAATCTGAGCTATCACAAATTTGACTGTATGAATGGTTGATATAACTGTTTAATCTATGCACATATGCTATGTTAGAAATATATGTGAATCTAAGTTTATTCTAAGTGTGCAAGCTGGTTAAATCTATTAAATGTTTGCTTAAAGGCCTTTCTAAGTAGATATGGGTTAGAATACTTCATCAAATAGATTAGATCTGTAAACTGCGTGATCATAAAAAGTTAAAATCATTCTGCGTCTGGATCTACGTGAATGTAGAGCACCGCGAGGCTACATAACGGCACGCGATACCTACAGACCACATCCAGACATCCCAAGGGTGCAGAACCTAGTTCCAACACCTTCCCCTGCTACCACGAGTGAGACCTCAGTCTGCGCTCCGTAGATTGTTGCTGAAAGGGCTAGTAGCTGCAGGATTTTCTTGGCTAAATAGTTCTTCCGAACCTAGGTCGGGCCCATATAAGCCAATATCCTCACTCTCATAATTGCAGTCTGGCTTTGTATAGCACATTCCTTCAGTAGGATCCAGGGGTATTATTACGCGCAGTGGTTTCCTCTCAAATATCATCTTTCACTTCTTCAGATTGATTACCTTGTTCATATCAGTAGCCCAGTAAATTCCCAAGAGCGCAGGGTGGCTATTGCTATCATCAATAATCTCTATTGCTTCAAAATATGTCAGTGTGCTCACTCCCTCAATATCCATGGTCACTCCCTACAATTGCCCCATGGGTATGATTTTTTGCTGATTTGCCATCCTTAGCTGAATTAGAGGCCATTGTAGCGTAGGTCTCCCCATTCGCTCCCATGTCTGTTTCGGTAGAGAATTTGATGCAGGAGCAACTAGCAACAAAGCAAACCAGAGGATCACAATAGAGAAAAGCTTGTTTTAAAGGAGAAAAGCGAATTTAAAGCAGAAAAATAGATTTAAAAAGGATAAAGCAGATTTAAAGCTTTCATGCATGAAGCTTTTATGGAGGAAATAAGGAGAGGATAGGATTGATCCTTCCTAAAATTCTTATATAATTGTAATACCATAGGGGTGTAGGAATATTGTTTTGTGAGAAATTTTGTGAGTGGCAAGATGTAGCCCAGCCTGAGCTTGTTTTAAGGCTGAAATGCCTTAATTTTGTAACTGCTCCGTAAATATACAAATATGTGTTCATGTTCTGTGTTAATTATATATTGCTATGTATTGTATTACCTTGTGGTTGTGAGATTTTAATCCTATATTGCATGCTTGTAATGGGTTGAAGGGAAGGATCAAGATTTTTTTAAAGAATTTGGGATTTTGGGCAACCCCCAAAATCTCAATTTCATCAGGTGGTATCAGAGCAGCAAAAGATTCTGCGGAAGGAGGTACAGTTCTTAATGAAGTATGAATATGTATGATCTTTATATTTGTGTAGGTAGCGGCAACAGAAGGTGAGAAGATTTGCAACAACCTAGAGAAGGATGCCAAAAGACCGAGTGCGAGAGGGCTTGGTGAGGTATCATGTAATAGAGGAGGCTGTTACTGTAGAGGTTAGTTGCAGCTCACAGAGTTTAGTGAAAGAATACAGTGGATAAAATTGATATTATGAAGACCAGAAGCATATGACCAGGAGGTCATAAATTTTTGTGCCTCGGGAGTCTGATGCAGGAGCAACCAGCAACAAAGCAAACCAGAGGATCACAATAGAGAAAAGCTTGTTTTAAAGGAGAAAAGCGAATTTAAAGCAGAAAAATAGATTTAAAAAGGATAAAGCAGATTTAAAGCTTTCATGCATGAAGCTTTTGTGGAGGAAATAAGGAGAGGATAGGATTGATCCTTCCTAAAATTCTTATATAATTGTAATACCATAGGGGTGTAGGAATATTGTTTTGTGAGTGGCAAGATGTAGCCCAGCCTGAGCTTGTTTTAAGGCTGAAATGCCTTAATTTTGTAACTACTCCGTAAATATACAAATATGTGTTCATGTTCTGTGTTAATTATATATTGCTATGTATTGTATTACCTTGTGGTTGTGAGATTTTAATCCTATATTGCATGCTTGTAATGGGTTGAAGGGAAGGATCAAGATTTTTTTAAAGAATTTGGGATTTTGGGAAACCCCCAAAATCTCATTTTCATCAGAATTCACATCTGATCCCAAATCCAAAATGATTTGATCCATTTTGTATTCTCTGATCTGTGTGGTGAGTCTCATTTCATGTCTCATCCTTGTCTTATTCTTTCCGATCTTGCAGACTACACACAGTTCACCTGGCGCGGTCCCAACACATCTATTGATAAGTTACTGTAACCCTTTCACATCCTTATTGTCGCACAATAATTTCATATAGGTTTCTAGGAAAGTAGTGAGTATAGAGGGGTCTATCTCTAGCTCAGGCTTATCCTTGCTTCCTGAAGTGGAGGCCTCAGTGAAGCTCTTCTTAGCTTCCATGAATGCTTCATGAGCATCCTCCAAATTGAACTTGGCCTCTTTTGTTGGGGCTTCGCGAACCCATGTATTGTCTTCTAGATGTTTCCCCTTATCATGTCCTGTCGCGATTCCACTTCGGAGCAATATATTTACATTTAGATCTTCCTCGTGTGGCTCAGACCTCGTCATCTACAAGTTTTGAGTTGGGGGAGGTGGTAATGCTCCTTTGTCACATATCCTAGCTATCAACGTAGGACGATCTTTTGTTTCATGAGCTAACAACATGAAATACTTGCACGACAGGCGTGTTAGATTAGTGGAATCACGGGCATAGTTTCTTGGCCCTCCGCAATTGTAGCAAATCAACTATCTGTGACCTCTATCAGGTCCTCCTCTACCTCAACCTTGTTTGTGCCCCTAAAATCCTATCCGCGCCATCCCTACATTCTAGTCAAGGGGCTGCGTTTAAGCCCAAACCCTGTAGGTGGGAGTTCTATCTGTCATCAATTCATAGCTCATGCAGGTATGCTCATCATGTCCTACTGATCTGAAAAAGTTGCAGAACAACTGTTGCGGTATTTGCACATACTTCTGTAGCAAGTGACAGTTATCCATGGCATGTTTTCCGACTATTTGACAGATATTGCACCATAAAGAAGGCGCCACGCTAGGTCCTTCTTGAGCTTCCGGCCATAAAGGCATCAATGCTCCTCCTACAAGAAAATTTTTAAAGATCGTACAGTGGTCTTTTTCATGACTCTGACTCTTGCATTTCCAACACCATACCTCCTCGTGCACCTCTGGTTGAACCGTCGTGTCTTACTTCAGACTTTGCATCTCAAGGCACAAATTCTGCAGTTACGCATGGATCTCCTAAACTCATAGATTAGGATCTTGCATTGGAGTCTCATGTAGTCTCATGGAAATCCCCAAGGCCTTTGCCTGAGTTATTAGCTTCTGCTGCGACAAAGCGCTCCTTAAGTGGGGTAGTGGTGAAGCCACAAACCACTCGTGATGTTCTCCATCTGTCAAAATCATATTAGCTTCACAGATTTGACACTTCAATCTTTGATCCAATTCCCACGATGTCTTGCCTGGTCACATCATGATTTATTTGAATCCCACAATCGACTGTGACTTGGACTTAGGGCTGCTAAATTCCCTATTTAGTGCTGCTTGCATGTCCACTACTCTCGCATTCGGGTTATCGTTGGAGTACTTAATATACCAGGTCAGTGGACGATCCTACAAAGTGTTAACCAGTGTCTCATTCTTCATATGGTCACCTGTAACACCTTAAGCTTCCCATACAACCCTTACAATGAACCAGAATTGGTCTAGATCCTCATTTCTCAAACCTTTGAACAAAGGCAACTTCACTGTGTTTTCCATACTGAATCACGGTGGTGGTGGAGGTGGTACGGGTGAAGTTGGAGGTGATGGCAGTGAAGACGAAGGTGGTGTGGGCGAAGGTGGTATTCGTGGAAACAATTTTCTTATCAAATGAATAGCACTTTGTGGAGGGACCTTCTCTATCCCTTCTTCATCCCCTAGCGGAGGTGAAATCAAGGGGCTATACTCTGGACCCTTTTTTCCTTTGTTTCTGTAACTTTTTTCGCTTCGCGTAGTCCCAAACATCAAGGTAGCTGCATAACCTGTTTTTCACACAACAACATTTTAATCCAAGTATTCAAAGCTTTTACATACTTACCTCATGGTCCTTTGAAAAATCATCGCTTCGCATTGCTATAGTTGACTGAGGTGTCGACCGCAAGTTTAGTAACAAATCCTCCTATGATGCGATCAAGCTAATGATCGATAGCACACGTGTTCTTATCCCTTGATGCTTCCAACCTTTGCACTAGCTCTGGGATCCACACAATAGGATAGTTAAGTTTCCACCTTCCTTGGATATCTGCTAGCTTCACGATCCACTCGTATAGTCAGTATGAAAAGAGGCAAGAAAGATTTTGTGGATCTCTGTATACAGGTATCGGTCCAACCACTGTTCTTTTGATAGTCATAGATGTCTGTTTTCTTGTGCCACAAACTCATGAATCCTGCTGTCCAACCAACCTTTGATTTCTTTCTTAGTTGGATTCTAGTGATACGACATCACACATCTCTTACACAGATTCCGGTCCTGGCAACGAAATCATTTGTTGGATTGTGGGGGCATGACCTAGGTTCAACATTAGTTAGCCAAAAAAATCCCTACACTATTGGCCCTTTTGGCATCAGCTCGCAGAGCGCGGAATGAAGTCTCACTTGAAGCAGTATGGGGGGATGCTGGAACTAAGTTTTTGCACCCTTGAGATGGATGTGATGTTGTTTTATTCTAGCTATACTTGCCTTTGTGCAGGTTGCTTAACCCCCTATTCCACCCTTCAGTACCTTCACAAAAGGGTATAATCATCTTCCACGCAACCCTAACTAGGTGCTGAAGTCCTTTCACACTGCTAGGGCAGTGGACTGTGATATCTTCCTAACTAGGCTAAGTGTCTTTATTATCAGATCTTAGTTAGCTTCGCATAAATAGATGTTCTTAATTGCATTTACTTAACCAACACAATTACATATATTCACGCATCATATAAGAATTATAAGTGAAATTCATACTCAAACATAACCAAATGCATAAATAGGAAATAAAGAGGAAAAAATTGTAGAATACTTCTCTTTATTGATACTTTTGGATAATTACAGACTTGACCCGCCCTGTGCACTTAGCTACAAGGGTCTTCGCACTCAGCTATGGACTTCTAGGCCTCTGCGCACTCAGCTGCAGAGCCTCTATCGATGCTACGACCCAAGACTTAGACTTTTACTTCAGAGCTATCTCTCATACATCATACCTTGCTTGATTCTATTATCTAATTAATCTTCTCTAACTACTTAGAGCTTCTCTCTATTTATACAATCCCATGGTTCGTGGACCATGGGTAGATCTTCTACAGCCGACATTACATTTTCAAAATAAGAGCGGACAACCTTATGACTCTTTATCATCTACGAACTCTGTGACCACAAAATGTGGAGCCTTTACATTTGGATTACAAAATTGGACGAAAATATGGGATTTTAGCCCCAAAACATCCCTTGGGGTATCCCATGCCCAAAAATTCCTATCAAAATTTGTACATATCTAATCTATATCTATGGGTCCAGCCCCGGATGTGCATCTAAAAAGAATACGATGGCATTAGCCACCCATCAAAAGAGTCGCACCCAATCTCGTGGTACTCCTACCACGCGTCTCTACATAACCTCTGGTAGATCCTTTATCGCTACCATAGGTACTTGGTGAGTTAACCTCTTCATGTTCTTCTATATCGTATGGAAGATTCTCTCAGTCTCAGCTGCAACACTCTCCATGTATCTTCCGTGATGCCTATGCATGGGTAGACCATCAGGTCTTATTGGTCCCACATCTATGTCATGATCAAATAATTTTTTAAGAATATTTTTCTCATCAAAAATAATTTCAATTCATAGTTTTTTGAAATCGAAAAAAATAAAATAACTTAAAAAACTTAAAAATATTTTTACCTATGGAACCCTATGGAGCATCTGGTGGAAGGACTAGATCTGGATCCCCTCTGAAGTCCATACCTGCATAGGGGTAGTACTTGATGGAAATGAATTGTTGTTCCCACCAAAGGAAAAAATCTTCATCAAAAGTTGTTCTAGGGACCTCTCCACCCCCTAGTCTCTTCATCAAATCAGCCCATCTACCAATATGTGGATCCCTCGGGCTGTTGATGGTAGAGATCACTTTGGGTCAAAGCCCTAGTACCCTCTCAAAGAATAAAGTGCAAAGGATGGTACCATACCCAAAATGTTTGGTATTACTATTTTTTCTTTAAGTGAGTTACTTTTTCATATTGATCAAGAGGGTTGTACACCAATCAAAGACTGTGGTGAGGCAATCGACTGTTAGGCTCATTGTAACACGCGATGCTTGGTGTAATGAAGCTAAACCTGCTACCCTCACAATAGTAGAAAGGAGAATTTTGAGGGGTAGACTCTCCACATTCTTTATTGGGATCTGTGTCCCTACCTTCTCATTATTTTCGGAGCAACATATGCAAATATAATCATCTACACTGAGGCTGCCTGAGGCCTTCCCTTGCAAGTTAACTGACTTCCCTCTTCAAGAAAGTCCAGTGATGAAGTAGATATATTCTACTCCAATTCAAAAGGGCATTTGATAAATCATAAAAAACATCATCTTCTAGATCCGAGTAATTCACAAGCATCTCCAACAACCTTCTGTTAGTTTTCATATTAGGCACTTTGAAAAATTTCAATAATCCACACCCTCTCAATGCATCCAATGATAGTGGGTCATTCATTACTTGATTGTGTATTGCACTATTCTCTCTTTATTTCCATGTGATATTCATCTTTAAATTTAAACATTTTCATCCATTAAAAATCATAATTCGAAATTTTTCACTGCGCACACGTGGGCTCACTTCATACACAGTCACGTATAACACTTACTCATATGCGGATTCGATATGCCCGACCCACATACACGCAAAGAAAAAAAAAAAAACAAGATATTTACGGTAAAAATCTTGATTTTTTTTTTGAAATGCACATAAATTCATTAAAAGATTGAATTTGAGGAATACCTGGACGTTTGGTAACTATTCGAGCCGAGAAATAGGGTGTATTTTGGTTGTTGGTTTTTTCTCCAGAGATACTTCTCTTCATTGTTCAAAACACAAATGAGTTTGTTGGGCCAAAAGGTCTATTTATAAATTGTAATTTGAAAATATTTATGCTAGGCATGGAATCCCCCCATAGCATGGTTTGGGGCTCAAAGCCCAATTTTTGAGTAATATTATTGTAAAAACTCTGCGAATTGCGAGCGCGGAGCACGAATTATATGTTAGAGTTGTAGGGTTGTCCGCCCTAAGTTTTGAATGTAGTGTCAGCCTACCCATGGTCCACAAACCATGGGATTGTATAAATAGAGCAAGGCTCTAAGTTGTAAAGTAGTGAGGCAACCAACGGATGCAGTCAAAAGGATAGTGAGCATAGACCAAGAGTCTAGTATCTTGGGTCATAGTAGTAGGAAGAGGCTCTGCAGCTGAGTGCACAGAGGCCTAGTAGAGTGCACAACTGAGTGCGTAGACCCTTGTAGTTAAATGCACAGGGTGGAGTCGAGTTTGTAACCAAAGAAGAGGAATAATAAATAGAATTTTATCTAAATTTCATGTATCTATTATTATGTTATTACATGTTTGATATCAATTGCAATTATACTATTTATTTACTATGTGTTGTTGTATGAATGGTGAATATTGGTAAGTATAAATGAAAGCATACAGATAAGGTAAGTTAATCAAATAATATTGGGTTACTAGTAAGGATTTGGGTAATAACACTATTCGGCTGCCGAGTAGGGCTGCGCAAAGGCAGCATCACTGGCTACGAAGTACTGATAAGTGCCCATAGTGACGTGCGTGCAGGGTCAAACCACAAACCACTTGGAACCCATCAGAAATCCCCAGGGTGCAGAAACCTAGTGACCTCAGTCCACACTCCACGGACTATTTCCGAATGGGCCAGTAGTATAGGGATTTATTTGGCTAAATCATCTCCGAACTTGGGTCAGGCCCCAACAGGAAAACACTTTAAAAACCCACTTTTACAAAGTTTATCTTTTATTTTTAATAATTTTATAAACTTTGTGACCTTTTGGCTTTGAGTGCTGGGATAGGTTGTCTTTCAGGTTAAATTGAAGACTTTGAGATTTTTTCTACCGCTTTGATTCCATGATCACTGACTCGTCATGGCAGGTATCATTTTTCATAACTGGCATATAGGTTAGGAAGACCACTTTTCCATTGCATTATGCATTCTAGCCTCCATATATGATGGTAGAGCCTTCCTTTACATGTGTTTCCTAGTTAGATCCTCACTGACATATGTTGCCAATGCTATAAAGATTAAGTAGACTCGGAAGTCATCTTTAGTCTTTCCATGAACGTTTGTGATGAAGATTCATTCTCCTTCTTCTTTGTTGTCTTTCTAGATTTGTACCCTAGAGGCTCCCACATGTTGAGTTGTACTGTTGCATTGTATGTTGACTATTTGTGGCTTTTGGCCTTAAGTTGGCTTTACTTGGACCCGTGTATAAGCCACTTTTTGACCATGCCTTTTTACAAAATCAACCTTGCAATCACTTAGCCTCTGTAGCTTGACACCTTTTGCCTAGGGAAATAACATTCCTTTGAGTGTCATTGACTAGTTTCATCACCTTGCATTAAGCATAGGATTGTTCCCCTCCCAGGAACTAGCATATGTTTATTTGGGCACTTGTTATTTCCACTATACTATAGGCATTATTTTATTCTTTTTCAAGATTTCCAAATATGAAAAAGACAAAAAATAATATATTCCAAAAGAGAGCGGGAAGGGAACTTTACTTCTATCATGTTTTGCAGAAAGAGTTAGTTGTGTTTCCCTTGAAGAAATCACTTAAAAAAGGTCTTTCCTCCGTTGGGATGGGCTTTAGTTTGACATAGTATAGCCATAACCTTGTTATTGAGTTAGTACTGCTCAGGTTGGTTATCTATTCCAATCATATGGAGAGTTTTTTTATGCCTCCTGCATGACAAACTTCTACAAAGTTATCATATGCTGTGATATAGTCATAGTTGAGTCATTCTTTTGTTCAAGGGAAGTAAACTTGAGTCGACCCTTTAGCGGTGTCTATTGACTCATATTCAATTGGCCATACCCAGTTTGTCATAGTTATGTTCAGTATTACATCAGCTATTTGGTCCTTTTCTCATGCTGGTTCGAGAAGGTCTACATGGCCTTCTGTTGGTGGGTCTGCTCTTATCGACTTAGACACATTGCTCTGAGAGTAGCCCTAGAGCTGCACCCTGGCCCTATTTCCATCATTGATAGGTGACTCTATGCTAAGAATCAATTAGTATTATGGGTCTTTCACTCAGTTGTTTCCCTTGTGTTTGATGTCTTCTTACATTATTACACATTGGGATTCGTGCAGTAACTTGGTTTCCATTTGAGATTATTGGTGGATTCCTCGCCTCTATGTAGGCTTTCATTATTGGTTGGTTCAGAGCATTTATGTAGTGCACTAGCCACATATTTTGTATGCTGGAAACGTGTTTTAGTTTGGTTACTTCATCTTTATTCATCTTACTCCTTCCACATTATTGGCCTATGGGTTAGACTCGCATTGGATTGATGTAGGATGCCTTAATGCTTGCCTTCCAATAGATCTTTTTCCATCGACTCTGACTCATTGCTCTTGGAATACGATCTAGAGTCATTTTTTTAGTACCTTAGGGATTGCAGTCATTATGTTATGTCCCTATACTACTATTTTAACTCCTTATTGTTATTAGTAAAACCCCCTTATTATATCGTTGTGCCCATGTAGTCCCCATGTTGTTATTATTGTGCCCCATAGAAGCCCACTATTGTTATTAGTGTGCCCTTACATTATTATTGTTATGTCAGCTTTGATTATATTATGTCCCCTTAGACTCCTATATATGGAAAGGAGGTCTTGTCATTTGTATCATCCAAGAATTTTTCATATGTGTAATTTAAAGTACGTTTCTCCCTAAAAGAGGTTGATTTCTAAGGTGTTCATCTATATTTTTTATCTTTTTGTGAGCTAGTTTCATAACATTTGGTTTCAAAGCTTTGGATTCTAGGGTTTCGCTACTCCAAACAAGCCATCGTGGAATTTGCGCTATAACGTTTCTTCTGCAACGTTTCAGAATCTAAAGAAAAAACCATTTGAGAAGAAATATCTTTGAACCTCGAGTCTGAATTTCCAATCTTTTATCACTATATTTTTGGAGATATGATCTGCGGAAGGTAGGGTTTTGTAAGATCCAGAATTCCATCTCAAACAGATCATCATGGATTGTTCTCTATAATTGTTTTTCTATGAGGTTTCAAACTCTGAAATTACAACCCATGTGAGTTGAACTCTTGTTGAAGCTCGGGCCCTGAATTTTAGATCATGTTTCACTATATTTTCAGAGATACAATCCAAGAAATTTAGGGTTTTTACAATATCCTGAATTACATCCCAAACAGGTGACCCTCGAAAAATTGTCATAACTTTTCTTCTGAGCATCATATTGAAGTTTTGTAAGAAGTTACAAACATATGATGGCTTGTAGTTTTCTGTGTATCAGTTTCAGGTACTAAACAGTGACATGTGGCACTTCGTACAAGTTCGCTCTTCTGAAAAGGTATATAATTAGGACATCTTGGGAGATTGTGCATAAATATTTCTTGGAGAATCCAATTTTGATTAGATTAATGGCATTGGAAAGAGGATGTAGAGGGATATTGTAGGTTGTAATTTCAGAAGTGGGAGATCCAAAGTTACAGAGTTATAGTCGTTTCAAGATCGAGCTCCTAAAATCAAGAAAAGGCAATATGAGGAAGTTTAATGGCAAGGATCTGATAAATTGGATGCTACACATGGAGAAATATTTTGATCTACATGAGGTGGAATTGTTACAAAAGGTATGTATTGCATCTTTATATTTAGAACCAAATCAATTTTTATGGTATGAAGGGCTTTGTTCTCGTAAACCACTTGTCACGTGGTCAATTTTCATGGAGGAAATGATAGCACATCATGAGGATACAAAGAGAAAAACCTTCTTTAGCCAATTGATAAATCTCAAACAAAATGGTTCAATGGGAGAGCACATTGGGGACTTCCAAAAATTGAATATAAGGCTAAATTATATTCCAGAGAAGAAAAGGATTGATGTCTTCATAGGGAATTTAAAGGATAACATTCAACATGAGGTTCGTCTTTGGGAGCCTGATTCATTGGAGAAGGCATTCAGGTTGGCAAAAAAAATTGAAAGTGGAATTATGGAAACAAGGAATCCTACCACTCACAACTATAAATATGGAAGTATGTTTTCTCCTAGGCTTCCATAACCTACAAGGTTTACACGACAACAATTGGAAGAAAAAAGAGAAAAAGGGCTTTTTACAGTTGTGATAGCAAATACACTAAAGATCATAAGTGTGCTAAGAAGAAATTATTTTACATAGATTATGAAGAGGAGGAAGAAAAGGATCAAGAAACATCAAAAGAAGAGGATATACACCAGGAACCAACCCCAGAGAAAGAAGAAATGAATTTGACCATATATTGTAAAGCATTGGCAAGAATTACCACTCCTCAAACTCTCAAGATAGAAGGAAATATCAAGAAGAAAAAGGTTTGAGAAGCAAAATATCACATCTAGCATCAAGAAATGAATCTGAAAAAATCTAGTAATGCATTGGCCGGAATTACTGCTCCTCAAACTATCAAGATAGAAGGACATATCAAGAAGAAAAAGGTAATAGTGTTGATTGATTCGAGTAGTACCTATAATTTTATTCATTGTAAGATAACCAAGGAATTGAATTGCTTCCTATATCTAGCACTAGAGTGTCAAGTGATGGTTGCAAGTGGAGGAAACATAAACTGCTCTAGAAAGTGACATAATATCGAGCTATCCATGGGTACAATAGCTTTTAATTTTCAAGAACTTTTCATGAAATTTTCTTCGGAAGGAAATGAAGTCGAATTAAGGGGTATCATAGGGAAACCAGGAAACATAATAATCTCTAACGGAATGACAAAGCTTCTAAAGAAATAACAAAGATGCATAATTGCATAACTATGTTTGCTAGAGGTTCCCACATCGAAATCATCTATTTCTCCAGATCTCCAAAAAGTCTTGGACAATCATCCCAAGGTATTTGAGACTCCCAAAAGCCTCGCACCTATTTATGATCATGATCATGCTATTCATTTGGTTCCAGGAAGTGTTCCTCCAAACATCAGGCCTTACAGATATCCATATGCCCAAAGGAGTGAAATTGAACGTATGGTTGCCAAAATTCTAGAGGTTGGTATACTTATCCAACCAAATTCTATAAATGAAGCAAGAGATGAATGGAAGAATGATGAAGTATGGTGGAAAGTCATTCAAAAGTTGCAGAAGATCCCAGTTCAAACAGTATTACGAGAATTGAAAAGGAAGGAAAAATCATATTGGAACCTCAAGCAGTCACAGAACCGAGAAATCAACAACTAAGAAATAGATCAATTTCAAAGTATCTCATCAAGTGGAAGAACTTACCCGCTCAAGATACCACATGAGATGATGAGAATTTTATACAAAAGCATCCAAAACTACTGAAGCGTTGAGGACAACACGTTTTGAAGTAGAGGGGCATGTTAGGTCCCTATACTACTAGTTTAACCCCTTATTGTTATTAGTACAAACCCCTTATTATATTTTTGTGCCCATGTAGTCCCCATATTGTTATTATTGTGCCCCATAGAAGCCCACTATTGTTATTATTATGCCCTTACATTATTATTTTTATGTTGGCTTCGATTATATTATTTCCCCTTAGACTCCTATATATAGAAATGAGATCTTCTCATTTGTATCATCCAAGAATTGTTCATTTGTGTAATGTAAAGGAGGTTTTCCCATCGAAGAGGTTGATTTCTAAGGCATTCATCTATATTTTCTATCTTTTTGTGAGCTACTTTCATAACACATTAGTGGTAGAATCCTTCACTATTGACAGTGAGAATATATTAATGTCTCATGATTGATAGATTCTCTCAAGTGTTTGACTTCAACTTATTTATTCGCACTTGTTAGATTGTATTGGGGTACCTTGACTCTTATTATCATTGTGATTGAGTTGTCTAGTGTTTGTTAATGGTATACATCAATGACCGGCAATCAAATAATTTCTCACATGGTCGACTTCAACTCATTTATTCCCATAGTGTAGAAATGTACCATGGCAGTCGATGAAGACCTCGGGTTGCATCAACATTTCATGGTTCACATGTTAGTCCCTCCAGTTTAGTGCCAGTGACACCATCCACCTTATATGTTGCAATTCTTCACATCGACATCTTATATGTTGGCACCCAAGTTGCATGCAGTACCATTATTCCACTTTTTGACTTGGTACTTTTGAGTATTAGTTATGTGACTTCAATGATTAGATATCTACTTCAGCATCATTGATTAGTTCTTCTATATGTGATATTGTGACATGGCCTTGATATGTACTTTTACGACTGTGATAACATGATCCACTATGTATTTCTCAGTGTCCTTTGTACTTGTATACATATTGGATCCACTATACACTTTATATGCAGACATGCTTTACTATCTCTCAGCATGGGTATGTCTGCCTCGAACATGAGCTTTATTTTTGATCTCTTTCACTGGTTTGGCAGGCTAGAATCTGGTGATTTCCTCCCGAGTCCTTGCATGATTCTTTCTATACACTTAATACATTTCGGCCATCATGTACCCCTTCTAGCCTCATATATTAGAGGACATCTATTATAGCATCATTTACCACCTTGTATACTTGATGCTCTGAGTCATTTCCTTGGGCAACCCTTTCCCTTCAGACTTTGTCCAAATATTAAAAAATATTATTTTAAATTATATCCGTGACTTTTCCCTGCAAAAAGCATGTGCACACATGGGTTTAGCTATACCCAACCCACGTATATGATTTACAATATTAAAAAAATATAAAATCCCTATTTTTTGGGTGGGGTTTATAGGTTACATTAGAAGCCTACCTACATGAGCCCATGGCCTAACTGTTTCCCAACTGAAAAAATTGTTTTGAGTTCATATAAATACACCTCATGGGGAAGGCCTAATGGGAGAGAAAGATAGGATATTAAAATTATATCCAACTTGTCCCTGATCAAGTTGGATTTATCCCTATGCCTACTACACTCCTAGCTATAGGAAGCCCATGTTTCCTCATTGTGATGTACATCTCCTTTATATGGAATCCATGTGTATGCATTTGAAAGAGGATTGTTGAGGCTTGGGATGGACAGATCCAGAGGAAGGTTTCGCTTGGAGTCGGAGAAGGATCAGGTTGTATTCCTCCATATTATTTTGATGTTATCAACAAAGAAACAATGTCTTGTTCCTGATGTTTAGATCTCAATGCTTTAATTCATGTTTTAATTTAATTGATGTATGATTTCATGTTTTATACTTATATGCTTATATGATCTAACTCTTATATCATGAACATGATTTCAATTACTGTTGTTGTATATGATTTTCTTGAATGAGTTGCAAATTTTAAGGCATTGGAGGAAGTAGAGGGTTTGGACCCTACCGGAACGACCTCAAACATAGGACCTTCAGATAATACTTCTTCTTCCTAATTCAGTAGTTTAAGTATTAAGGCTGCTTGTTTGTTTGCTTCTCGTTGGTGTATGCCCTCTTCTCTATTGGGGTGCTAAACCCATACCCTAGGGTGTATTATTCCCGTAACACTATGCTTGAGAGTGGTTTTATTTTTACAAAATCTTGAAATAGAGGGAAAATATGCTTGAGATTAAGTTTTCATGCACCCAATATAATGACTTAATTCTAGGAATGTGCCTCCCCAAGCTTCATTTCATTCACCTAAATTACAAACAAGTGGATGGAATGCAGGTTCATTTACAAGATCAACTGAAAGACTTGAATGGGAATTTATGAGATATAATCAAAGACTCAAATTGGAGGGATATATCTTTCATTTTTTAATGAGATTAATACATGAAAATAAATATTCTCAAAGGACCTTTTTTCTCTTTTTAATGAGCTTGACAAAAGACAAGGAAATCTACTCATAGGAGCTTGTTTCATTTTTTAACTAGCTTGACACATGAAAAGGAACTTCGCCTTGACCTTAATAATGAACTTCAAGAGGCCATGGCTTCCAAGAGTTTCTCATCATATTTAAGAATAATACCCTAGAAGGTATCAATATCAAGGGATCCAAAAGAAATATTAGGCTCTAATGCGCGCAGTAAATGACTCACCATATCTCCTAATGGATCTAGGTCAAAATAAATTGAGAAGAAAGTGAGAGGCTCCTCTTCAATGATAGGTAAGGGCATGGGATAGCTTGCCACAAATAAATCTGTGGCGGGAGAGATACCACTTGCATGTAAGGACCATTTAGGGATGTTGGTTGATTTGGAGACAAATTAGGACCAACAAATGAAAGTTGATCGATAGTCACAATTGTTCTTTCATGCACGAAACACATCACACGAAAGAGTGAAGAGATAAGAACTCTCATGAAATAAACATAATCACGGCCAAGGTGTAAATTAAAATCCAAAGGAACTTGCACTACCATCACATTGATATAAACAATCTTTCTTCCCAAAGTAATAGGTAACTTAGGAAGGATCCCTAACGTTTTATTGGTTCCTTTATTAAAGGCCAACAAATTATGGGTAACGGGTAGAAGCTACAAAGAACCTAAAGCTTTCCAGGTAGTTGAGGACATAATACTAAAAGATGCGCCTTGATCTGTGACTGTGCTAGGTATGGGCATATTAAAATATTGTATTATGATCTGGAAGGGCACATAAAGAGGATGAAAATATCCTATGAGTCAACTCCCATCAAAGGAAGTGACCATAATACTTGGAGGGAATGTTGGGGGAACATGCGAAATTTCCCCTTGTGCTATGGGAATGGTAGGGTTTCCTCCCAGTTCATTGGAACATGAAGAAACTAGAAGAACTTGAGCAGTATGCGACTCACTCTCTATAGGAAAATTATGATCAACTAAATATGGAATTGAGTCAACCATTTTGTCAACCAAGGGTTATTCGGGAACAAAATCATGGGATTCATGTTCGGAGATTGTGGGATTTATTGGATTCAAATTTTGATCAATCACTTCATCAATTAGTGGATGATTGGGATAAAGATTTATATAACCAACCAGAAGATGAGGCTAAGAAGTTGTAAGGTTTTCCAACACTTTTGAGGCTTCATCCATATAAGGAAAAAGGTGAATAATATGATTCCCTTCACATAACTTACACGAAAAACTTGACTTTACCCTCTTCCCATGGACCTTATGATCACTAATCGATTGTTTGTCACTAGCATGATATCCAGAGGTTGATGGAAAATGATGATGTGAGCCTCTGGACCACACTTATAATACCCATGGAATACAAGGACAAGATCTTAAAAGGTGATCACTTTTACAAAGCATGCAAGGGAATTTAATTTTGCAGGGCTGATTGGAAGGTTTCTCCATACTAGTTGTGTTGGTAGAAATGGTTGCTTGGTTGCCCCATTGCTTATTTTTCTTCTTATTCTTATCCACATGGTTACTAACTTTGAGGCTTTCACCAAACAAAGAGGAAGAAGAGGAAGAAGACCAAATTGGTGAACAAGGTAAAGAGTCAACGTTAGAATCAACTTGTGGTTAATGTTGTTCAAGTGGAGGAGAACTAGTTGAGGAGTAGTTTGGACATTCAGAACCCTATGGGTCGAAAACAACTAAAACAGAAACACAAGTAAATCAATGAAGGGACAATGTTTCCATATAAGAATCACCAATATTCCCAAAAGAAGGAAAAGGACGAGGATTCCTGTTAGAGGGATTTCCTTAATTGGTAGACCCAGGAACTATTGGAATTAGTATCAACCTAAGACCCACTAAGGATTTGTTCCATGGTGAGGATGTTATTCCATGGTCAAATAATTTATTTTAGAAATTAAAGATACAAAATGAAACAGAACATGGGTAACTAAGCAAAAGGGTTTACCAACTAACTCTGAATTGCAATATACCACCTTGGTGAACCAAAGATTTATGTACAGGAAAGAAATATCCCAAATAATGTGTTTGGTGTATTGCCATGTACAAGGCAATTGACTCGGTTACCTAAGGTGGAAGAGAAACCTAGTGGGGACTTCCAAACTATACCCCTAAGTACGTGGAAGTGCAGTCTGCGGTAGTTTTGTCTAATGTGTAACAATACGATGAGATATTTCCCATATACTTTTCATGCATGGAGCACCATCCAATATACCTGAAGGTACGTGGAGAATGATTTGATGCACTTACATACATGGTGTTAGTGCTTACAATCTCCTAGGCTGAAAAGGAAATTGACAAGGGTAACCTCAAACCACTTCAGCTCAGTAGCTTGCCCTTTTGAGCATGAGAGGGATCTCTCTAACTCTCTTATCAGTGATATGACTCTAAAGAAAATAAATTTTATGCTAGATGTGTGTATTTGTTTGTGAAAATTTGGTTTTTTAAGGATTTGTTGAACTTAGTGTTTGGAGCCACAAGTAGGTCTAGGTTGTGGAAATACAGGAGCAAACATAAGAAGGAGCTATATGTTAGAAGACATGGTGTAATTTGAGTATTTTTCAGTGTAGTATATAGGATTAGTGTAGAAGAAACTAACGAGCATAAATAAACACGATTTCATTAGCTTAGGAAGACAAAATACATAACTATGAAAACCAGATAACAGAGCTTGAAAAACACGAATTCTGAGTATTTTCTCACAAGGTATTCATAGAAAGAAGAGATATAATGTAGATAAGTATGTTTATACCATGAGAAAACAAAAAGAATGAAGTACAAGCACCATGAAATCATTGGGCTAGAGTTCCTTGAAAATAGCTGCAACCTGTATCTGTATTAGCTGAAAGATGATTACAATGCAAGCCTCCTTCACAAAAAGTCCAACCCTCTTCTCCTTAGGAGAAATGATGCATATAGACTCTCCTTGACCAATTTCCCACCTTCAGGAGTCTAATTCCTTGGTGGAGGAACTGACTCCAAGATTCTCTCAACCAACAGGTGAGAGTGAGAAGGTGAAACTCAAACACTTCATGGAGAGTTTGTTTAGGAGTTTGCTTCTTTTATTAGGCCTAATAAACATAAAAAAAAACCTATGATGTGAATTTATTCATGCCTACATCATCTAGCCTTGAGACTAGTGCCATTACATAGAGAATATTTACTTTGACTTAGTCAGACTAGAAACTAGAAATTTTACACAGTGAAATTTTCCAAACAAAACACAGAAAAGTGTAGAAGCACAGTACCAACTTGGAGCTGATGTTTAGGTGCCTTCCAGGGGTCAAAATAAAAATCTGAGAGAAAGTTCAACTAGCGCTTCAAGTCTAGTTTATAGAACAATTTGAATTTATGAATTTGGAGCATGGGAAGAGCTTCAAAAGTCTATTCTCCCACTGTCACTCCAGAAGCGCAGCGCCTTTCAAAAAATGGTCCAGAACACTAGTGTTTTTCCACTTTTTTGCATTTTTCTCCAAAACTAAGCCACCTCTACAAAATCTGGGCAAATGGGTTTTTAGAGGATGGAAAGGCCTTTCCAAAAATGTAGACCTGTCATCAAATGGAGGCCCGAGGAAAAAGCGCAGTGCCTCTGGATCAACTGAATATTTGAACTTAAACAAAAAATTATCAAAAAACTCAAAATGCTCGGAATTTGCTCAAAATTGTAGGGAAGGCATAAAAATAGTTTTTTTATAGCTTCATGGATGCTTCAGTAAGAATCTCCAAGTTTTCCTCATCCTTTTGGTCTTTTTTGGCCTCCTTGAGCTTGTTTTCAAGTTGTTTTGCCTTGACATTGGCGATCATGTTTTGAGCTTGGTAGTGGTGCGCCATGCGTTTGAGCAACTCATTGTCTCTATTTTCCTTCTCAAGTAGCTTCTCCAAGTGTTCATTCACCCTATTGAGCCAATATTCCTTATCTTGTTGAACCTCTAGGGAAATCCTATCTTCTAGGTCAAGGTCTTTATTCAACAAAATGTGCTCTTCCTCTTCTTGCAATGCCTTCTTTAGGACCCTTTTTCTTGGCCTTTTTCTCTTTCCTATACCGTTTGATCCTTTAGGCTCACTTCATTCTATGATCTCCTTGCGTTTTCCAATCTACTGCAATAGCTTGGCTTGTTCTTTTTCCATGATTAGTTGTTTAGTCTTAAGCTGACTATTTTCTTACTCAAGGAAGGAAATGATATATTTTTCTATTTCCATATTCACTGTTAGCTCCTTGATTTGATAGTCCTTCTCTCTGATTGTCTATTTCATGATTGAAGTCTGATCTTCCGCTTCTAAATCAACTAGTTCAAACTCATGCTCAACTGTGTCTTTCTCTTTTGATGCCGGTTCCTGCTTTGTCGATGAAGAAGGCTTGGCCCCTTTCTCTCTATGAGAAGAAAACACAAGCCTCTGCCCTTTCTTATACACTTTAGTCACCTCAGGCTTAGGTACTTGAGTTTTCTCCATTGATTTGCTAGATGACCCCACCTCCATTTGAATGAAAAATAAACTGTGAGTTATGAATGGAAATGAAGGGATGTGAAGGTGGATTTTGACAAAACGATAAAGGAGGTTTGAAAAAGGTGGATATGAAATTTGGAAGCTGATGAAAATGAGTGAAGAAACTGTGGAATATTAATTTGCTTGGAACGAGGAAAAATAGGGTTTGTAATGAAAAATGTCTAAAAACCTCTAGGAATGAGCTAGGGTTTCACTTTTTGAGGGGTAAAACTTTGTTTTGAGGTGAATTGAATGGTTAAAATGGTTTATTAAATATGTATGCAGGTGTAGGAAACCATTTTACATGTTTTAGAAACCAAAAATAAAGATGGCCATTTTCACCCTATCATTTCGCATGCAAATTTCACTACAAACCCTAACTTGAAGAATCATTGACATGAGATGAATTTGGAAAAGAAAAAGAGGGATAATGATGGTGTACTTATTTGTCCCTTGTCTTAGAAGTAAATAAAATCAAGCTTGCAAGTGGAAAATTGAGATTTGGGAGAGTTTTGAAGGATTTTTGGGCACTCTATCCTGCGCGTAGCGCAGTGTTCCTGAGCACAACGCAGTTCTTTTGAGCGCAACGTCGGCCTTCTAAGCGCAGCGCTTTGTTCCTGAGCACAATTCTGGTATTCAAAACCACTTTTGGAGGCCTTAAACGGCTCCAAATTGAGAGCTTGATAGATCGTTGGAAAGCTCTTCAAGTCAGCTATAAGATGGATAACTGAAGCATGTAATTTGGACACTCCATGAGGGAGAAAAAATGATTTTCCCAAGGTCACTCCAAAAACTCAGGATTTCTTTGACAAGAGCGCAATGCCAAATTACATATTACTTTTGGATGCTTTCCACTAATCCAAATCACAAGATGAAGGTACCATTGGAAAGCTTAGGATGGAGGCTACACAATAGAGGCCTTAAGCACGGCCAAAACCTGCTCAAAACGCCTGAAAAACTGTCTTGAAGTCAAGATGTCCACAAGTGCAGAAACTCTCCCATAGAAAGTGTATTTGGGACATTTATTTGAAATCATAACACCTGTGCATAAAATTAATGAGGTTTTTGTTCCTCGGACTATAATGGACAAAACCCTCTTTCACTTTTGTAAACTTATTCTCCATTTTGTTAGAAACATATTTTGAATCAAACATGTCCCTATGAGGAATGATGAGGTGAGGTAGTGTACTGCAACATTGTCTTATTTGAAATTAAATATTACCTTTACCTTTATTTTGATTTCCCTAAGCTGCTAACTCTATTTACCCATTGAATCACATGATGGACATGTTTTTTTTTTGACATATGGTATCATGACGACACATGGAGTGAAACCCTAGACCATGACCTAAAATGAGAAATTTAACCATTTCATGACCCAAGACACTTAAATGAAGATATGATACCTCGAAGAAAACAATGATCATGATGAGTGATGAAGATCATGAGTAAGTGAAGGGAGAAGCAGTGATATAGACATAATAACTAGTGACCAAATTTTTATTTGAAGACTCACTGAAATGAAAAAAAAATGACTTGACACCCTAACAACACCTTGTAAGAGCATACTTGATCACTGGTGACAAGCTGAACCCACTGACACTAACACATGGAATGGGATATCACCCTTGGAATGCAACATTGGAAAAAAAAAGTCATCTCCTATGTTAAAGACACTAGAATATGGCTCTAGCCTAGACCTCTAATTGTTTTTGTTAATGTGACAAATTCTCCTTAGGTTGATTTAGTAAATCTTAGAGTTTGTCTTGAATTATATTTCAATTTCAAGGCTCAAAAATTGATGTCACCTGAACACATGTATGACACAACTAATATGAGAAAAAGAGCCCTTTTGATTTTCCTTTTAACAATAAAAGGCATAACTAAGTAGGGGAAGAAGAAATCAATAAACAATGCAACAAACAAGTGATGCAGCAATCGATCTCGTCAACTGCACTATTCCAATCAAAATCAAAGCCCTATATGCAATGCATGATGCATATGATTTTTCTTTTCAATTCCACTTAATTTTCAAATGAAAACTAAGATATTTTCCTAATCACTGATGAAAGAAACTATTCAGAATGATGACTGAAACACCAATTCCTTCAAGCAATCCAACGATCAAGTAATCAGTTTGCTAATGACCTAATTTATAAGAATAAGGAAAAATATAAACAAATTCTTATCAGAGGCACTCAAAACGAAAATAAAACAAGATAAAGGCTTCTAAGAGACCAAGACACACTAAGGGATACAAGGAGGACCAACCGGAACAAAGTTAACCAGAGAGAAAATCATAACAAGGAATGTTTTTGCATGAAACATGGGTTAACGCAGGTGCAGATAGGCTACCAGTTCTCTGCAACACATGTGCAGAGAAGGAAAGGGAGAACTACAACGCTTTGTCTCTATACCAGGGGGAGTGTTGATCAAGCTAAAGGACAAGTTCTGACACAAAAAATCAATTGAAGCTCAGTGAGAGGTATTCTTGGGTCAATTTAGACTTAGTGAGGGAATGGATGTTTTTTAAAGAGGTGAAACAAGAACCAAGGACAAGGAAACCAATAAGGGAAAGAAATGATCCCTACTGGAGTCACCAATTTGCTATGTTGAATTTACGACTGCGAATAGAAGTATCTTCCATAGAGCTAGTGGACTGGTCTTGAACAACATAAAGCAAAAAATATAGAGTTTCCCTTAGAGAAATTGAAGAATGGAAAGAGGCTACATTGTAATCTGTCGCAAGCTTTACTTTCCTCTCGGCATGTAAGGTCCAATCGTAGCTCTAGTTTCTATAATTAGAACCTACACATACAATCACAAAAAGCCAAAGATCTACGACATCTATGTAGAATTATACAATTTCCATATTCAATGGATCAACAAAGCATTGAAACATATGAATGTAAGCATAACATAAAATATATAGGAAAACAATATACTCATTGTATTAATATAGATAAGAGAGAGTTTAAAACCAAGAATAGTAGCTGATCTTCTAGAGATCTCTCAAAGTTGGCTTGTCATTCCTTTCCACAAAGCACACCCCAATTTCACCCTAACGCATGAAGATGATGACTCTCTTAGATTCAAGACAACAACATGACGGCATGATAAGTCTCCAAAAGCCAAACCAAATGTTGTAGATGGTTGTAGATTTATAGGAGAGCATGGTAGTTTAGGAATTATTATCCATTTACCAATTTAGGCTTAAGATCCACTCTTGATGGGAGTATGAGTTGAAGGGATAAGAGGTGAAATATTTAAGGTAATATTATATAGGATTTTAAGTTCTTATCCAAGGTAAATGGTTGAAACAACTCTTGGAAGCTTCTGGAAGAGGAAGTTTCAGCTTTTTTTATTTATTTTTCCTAAATTTGTAGAAATAGTGCACCCACAATAAGGGAAAAGTTGTTGTTGATTAGTGCAGGTGCAAAATGGAACAACCTGCTACTGAACACAGGTCCCTAAAGGGCCAAGGAGTGTTGGGCCTTAAAAACACTATTTTGAAGTAGTGAGACTCAAAAATTCATGGATTTTGAGGAGTCATGCTTAGGGCTTTGTGTAGGGATGATGACAAGGTTTTCATGGATGTTGATTGATCCAGTTTGTAGGCCTATTAACGAGATGTGAAAAAATACCCTATAACAAGAGCTACTAGATATTACTTCAATTTCGAAAATATTGTGTCCGAAATTGGAGAGGAGGATTCCAACATTGTCTTTAAGGGAAGGATGGATAGAAAATGGTGAATTTCAATGAAAACGTTTTTCAAACTAACTTAAATAGATGCTAACAATTTTTTGATATATTCCATTTCTTTTACTTAATTGAAATATTTTGATGCGCTTTGCACTTTTCAAGGATTTTCTAAGAAATTACTATAGTAGATGTACTTTGAAAATATAACCTGGCAACAGATTTTTTTTTTTTAGGATTCATAAACACAGATCAAAAAATTTTTAAATGGTGATTTTCATAAGGAATTTTTTTTTGTGTCTGTTAATGCTCCATGGTTTTCATACGTAGCAAATTTTTTGGTTGCAAGGAAATTACCACAACATCTCTCACGTAAGGAAATATAGAATCATTAGAGTCAATCATTCCTATCTCTATATTAGAGGAGATGTCTTCCACACAAAACCTAATATGATCATCAGAAAATGTATATGAGGATGTGATGTTCGACACTTTTTAAGCTTGTTATGATGAGCCATATGGAGGACACTCTGTTGATAAGAGAAGGGCCTACAAATCTATTTATTCAAGATACTATTGGCCTGCACTTTTTATGGATGCTAATAAGCATGTTCAAAGATGGGCAATTGTCAACAAATGGGCCACCTAATACAATCTAATGAGATGCCTCTATAGCCACAACTATTAATTGAGCCTTTTGAAAAGTGAGCTCTAAACTTCATGAGACCCATTTCTCTAACATCAAAGATAAAAGATGCATATTTTAGTTTGTACTAATTTTGAAATAAAATGGGAAGAAGAAAAGGTTTTTTTATATGTTACTAAACTAATATTTGTTAATTTTATTCAAGAATATTATTATATTATATATATATATATATATATATATTTATATTTTAATGTGCTAAGAAAAATTGGACAAATCATGGAAAGATGTTTGCATCAAAATTGGGTAGTTGGAGTCAACTAACAATGTCATTGAGGAGATCCTAGCCAACACAATATAATCACATAATAAGGATTTAGCCGATTGGCTTCCTTACCTAGTTTTGTCTTACATAACCAAATGGAGGGCCATAATCATATTTATAGTATATGCGCAAGCATATGGAAAACGCATTTTTCTTTCGATAAAGTTTTATGTGAATAGCTTTAGGATTGTAGTTCAGTGGGGCATGATTATTTCAAAGGCACAATAATAGAGGATATCTCATTTGAATGAATTGGATGATATACAATAGGAATCCATTCAACACACCACTCTCATCTATTAACAAAGGAGTAAGTGGAATGATAAGTTAATTTGAAAGAAAACAGTTCAAACCAGTTGACTCGGTTGTCCTTATTTATTTAATATTCAAGGATTTTAAAGAAAAATTTCAAGATTATGATTTTCTAACTTTAATTTTTAATTATGAGATCACCTTCAACATTAAATTTTTAGTTCCCTTTTACTTCTATAGTGTTTTGGAATCCAAATGACAACAAATTATAGGTGGTCATCCTCAGGGAACATTGATAAAAACTTCAACAATCTCATTCATACACCTACATAATTTTTGCAAACACCACATAGTTCGGTAACCACTATTACAATATCACTATAATGCTTACACGACAACCTATATCATTATTTTTCCAAGCTAACTGTAATTGTAGAACTACTAAGCAAAAAATGGGTTCAAAATTGACGGCCTATATCTACCAAACATCACTGATCTACCAATAATGATTTATTGGTCATTCACCAATAATGATCTACTTTAGCTCCAAATTCAACATGAAATCAACTTCACGTAGAACACTCTCCAACATTTTTCTTCGAACCAACATGATACCAACTTCAACATTTCATTGGTATATAGGTTCCAATTTTTATCTCCATTTTTTCCCAAAGTCCATCTCAATTTTTAAGGTTAAAAAAATTAGGTGAGCAAGTCAATTTAAATTTCTTTTAATTCATTCAAACATGGAAATATTAAAAGAAACAAACCTTGAAAAGATGTTTTCCTTCTATTATGAATTTTCATTCTAATTATAACTATACTACATACCTGTCATTTTAAAGAAACTCATAATGTTTCCTTTCATGTCCTAAATGATTTAATTTATAATGATTTTTGATACATTGTCATAATATTACGCCTAAATAGTATGATTAGTGTTACTTCGCTCCACCACCTTGTTGAATTAATGGGAATTAGCATTTTTTTAGCCTACAGTCAAGGTAATGTAACATGTCTAAAGCATAAGGTAATGTAACATGTCTAAAGCATAATTTCCACCTCATTGAATTAGTACAACCTTAAAACAAGTTCTTACATGCATTCCCATTCATACACTACTCTTAATTCCTTTACTGGTTTTGTAATCATTGAGATATACAACACCCAACATCCCACTATGATCATAGAAACATAGTAGTCTTAGTGTAGTAAGACAAGAACCAAATTCTCTGGCAACCATAGAAGATCATCCTATATTCAATGTATGCAAGCCAATACTCAGGGCCACAACATGACTCTCCTTTCTCTTCAAATTTCATCGGCATGATAATGCTATAACATTGGTGTTTTGATAGGGCTCCAATGGATAGGTTTCTAAAATGGGTTATTTCCTAATGTTAGTGGCAGAGGCGTCCATAGATAAAACCACTAAACTCCTATAAACATGACATTAGTGGTTCAAAAATAAACAAGTGGAGAATATGGTATGGATTAGATTCATGTGTTCTAGTGACATAAATCTAGACTGGGGAAAGGGCATGCCTCAATCATGGATCATGGAAAAGTAGAGAAACATTTTGTTCATCTTGAAAAAATATTTAACATGTGAAGGTAGGTATGTCATCACCTTATTTACCACATACGGTTGCTTCTCCATTATAAGGTTGGTGAACATTTAAATTTTCTCTTTTATCTTCATAAGATACTTGATCACATGGAAAAGTGAGTGCAACAAAACCATATGAGTTACATCAGTTGTAGCCTTTATCAGTACCACTTCTTGATAGATATTTTAATGTTCCAAGAGCTAAATAGATAGGGTCAAAATTATGATGTTTTCTTGGCATGAAATAAATTTACCCCTAAGGGTATTCCAAAACCACCAAGCTAAACACTAAAGAAGTCTATCAGAGAAACAACCGGAGAGGTTGAGTATTTTACTCCATATGGAAAAAGGTATATGAAAGCTAAGAGGAAGGGTGGAACTCCTATTTTCACACCAAGAAGGGTCAGTGGAAGCATGGCTAAGATATTACCTTCAAAGTGGGTTGAAAACGTGCCGTGGCCTTCTTTGAACTTGTCCTTTGAAAAAGTTCCATCGCTTCCTCGTGAGCCATTTTGAAAGGCCCCATCCCCTTCTCAACTCACTAAAATACTATTTCTACACCCCTTCCACCTTCTAAAGGAGCCACTTCTAAGAATATGCCTAATTCTCATAGCCATGTTAGGATGAAATAATCTATGACCTATTTATTTAAAAATCCCAAATACTAGTTCTTAGGAACTCAGAGTCTTTACCGACATTTATATGACTTGGTCAACCCATCAAAACCAAATGAATTTGAGGCTAAAATTGATTACTTTAAGCCCATTAAACACACTATTTCTTCAAACATTCAAAGGTACGCCTTCAACCTAAAAACTCAACATGAAGAATATAAAAATTGAAAGGCTAAAGGCCAAGGTTGAAGATTTTAAAGTTATGGATAGGTATAATAAAGATAAAAAATATATTTGAAAGAGAAAAAACTCCCATCTATAAGAAGAAATCTATAGGTTGACAATGAGGAACAAAAAGACATTTAAGTTTGACAAGAAGTGGTTTAAAATAAATCACTATTTGGAAATAAACTAATATGGTTTTGGAAAATATGTTTCTTGTAACAAGGAAAAGTAGTGAGGCCAATGTCAATATTTCCATTAGAAACCATTAAACTACAACTCATTTTTTAACCAATTTTTTTTCTCAACTTTGCGTGGTTGTGCCCAATTTTGATTGAGATTTTATCAGAGTAATGGCTACATGTTTATTTGCATGAGGACACACAAAGATTTAGGCATAGAGGAGATGTTATGGCTCTAAATTGATGTTGATTTTACTACCAAGTTAGTCCTTTTGACCTTATAAACCATACTTTTATCCAAGCATTTCCCTTATCTTTGCACCATTGATGGGAAACACACAAAAAAATGATTCGAGGCAATTTTTTTGCTAATTTTAATCAATTACATTGTTTTAATGAGTAAAAGGAACTTAATTGAGGTTAATTCCCACTAATGATAATTTTTGACCCAAGACCTATAACCCACACAACACCTGATAGCCCGCCTCCACTATCAGCCTTGGTGCATGTCTTTGGAGAAAAAAAAACAAAAACTAATACATGGGTTTTCTTCCTAACACCCTTGGGAAGCACGCATTTTCATCAAATCGGCCTCAAGTCACTCTAGGGATGCATGGGGCATTGGTTAAATTGGTGGTAAAATAGAAAAATGTATTAATAGGGTATTGGGCTTGCATAATGATTTGGCCCAAATCAACATGCCAACAAATCAATTATAATTCATATGATTGGGGTTCCAATTTAAATATGTGAGGGAATCCATTAGATTTCCCACTTTTTTCCATTTTTTTATGGATCGTTCTTTCCCACGCACGAAATGAGGGATTCATGTAATTTTTCTACCTAGCACATTTTCCATGTAAAAAATTATAGATTTAGACCTTTGTACACTGTAGAGTTTGACTAGTTTGTTGCATAGTTAAGATACAATGTTAAGTTGTGTTTTAATCAATAAAATCAATAAAATCATTTGGATCTCCTTCTTTTATATGGAAATTTGACACAAAGTAATACAAACATGATTGGTGGTTTTTTTATGACTCAATAGTGATTTAATTTTTCATGTAGCTTAGTTTTGTTTTCAGGGAACATGAGATAGTTTGGAAAGTCCCACCAACTCAGCCATGCTTTCCTATATTTTTCATTAGTCTATATCATAGTATCTGTATTTCTATTCATAGTATGCATTCGAGATGAGTTTGAGTTGTATTTAAATCATGTGAACATTCCATTTCATAAGTAGGTTGTATGATCACTCATTTACAACCAAATTATGCATTGATATCTTATAAGGATGACATAACATATAACACTACATGGGAAGGATAATTTACAACTAAAATATGTGTTGATACTTTATAGCATAACATACATTGAATGTAAATCATTGCAAATTTTTTTATGTATCAATTCCTTTTATCAAAATTTTTTTTATCATCGTTAAACAAACATACAGAATTATACATTGATTCCTTATAATATGATTGATTGGACATTTATTATTATAATCATAATTCTTTGTGGTATGACTTAAATGCACATTTATTATTTGTGCTAGACTATGTCAATATTTTCTTTGAGGTTATTGCTTAGATGTATACAAAGTGATCATATTGAATGATGAAGTTTGGGACTAAGAAAACTCCTTTTTATACTCAGGTGTCATGATAGTCTCATAACACCTATGTATTGAATCTAGATTTCATATGTAGACAAAGTTGTATCCCTTGGTCTCTATTGTACGTTGGGAGACAATTCTTGGCTAAGTCGAAATCAGTGCCCAAGACATTCATTAAGTATTACATATTGATTGTTTGTTTGTCTCATCATTTTGCAAACCCTAGAATATTAAATTGTAAACCCTCTAACCCTTAATACATGGAATGTAACTTTAAATGGCCTTTAACTATTGGATACAAATGAATAGAATTCGTGAGAAGTGTTGGTGAAAGTTTCAGAATAAAAGATTGTCTGCATAGAATCTTTTACCATAAACCTAGAGGAAAGTGTGTTTGATGAGAAATGAAAATTTTGAAAGAAGAGCATTGTTTAAGGATTTTTAAAACTCAAAAATTACAAAAACTTATAAGCATTAACTTTAAATAAAGAACATGTTTCCTCAATTCTTCAAATGAAGAAATACATACATAATATGAAACAAGGAAAACAAATCATACCCAACAATTTCTGGAATCACCGTGAAGCTTTATTCATCATTCAAGTGAAGATCAAAGTACAAAAGTAGTCTTCTATGATGTATGCAAAAATTTGGAACCCTTCTTCATCTTACTGAAGTACATTAATACAAACTTTCAAGAGACAGTTATCAGAATTGTCAACCTCCTAACTACCCAACTATTCAAACATTACATTGAAACATAAAAACTTACACAGCTTGAAAAATATAATAACTGTTAGAAGTAAACATTTCATCCTAAATCAATTTGAGATTGCAAAGTAGTAGAGGGTTTTGCTTCTATAGTAGCAGCTTGTGGCAACATCTATTCCTTGGGCTTCCTCCACATTTTTTTACTTATACTTGGGGTATTTACAAATTAACCATGTGTTGTTCCGAACTCTATTATTCTGTTCTATGTAGGCTTCTCAATAAAAAGAGTTTTCATTATCCAAAGAAGTTGAAAATATTTATGAAGATAATTGACAATTGTATCTCCCTTTAATACGACAGTCTCTTCATTTGTAGAATTAATCTTACTTTTTTCTTCCACTAGTAATGTTTCATAAAGTCCCCAGGATAACAAATTGTTTTGCTGATCCCAACATGATGGTAAACCAATCCTTGTTCTTTTATAAAAGATGATATTGAATTTCATCACTGCTTCCTTAATTTCCATGAATTTCTTTTCTGCTGCTTTTCTATTGGAATTTTTCAATATCATTTTTCTTATTTCTATCACATGTTTATTCATATCTTCTACTCCAAACTCCTTCATTTCCTATGCAAACTTTGAGTTTAAGAAGTCAATCAATTTCTTAGCAAACCGGGCTCTATTATGTAGCTTTTGTTTATTACTCAGGATGACTTTTTCTAAATCTCTGACAATAATCTTCTCCTCTTCAATTATAACAAGGAATTCCTAGACATTCTTTACTGTATTAATTATGTCATTCCACAAGATTTTTCTTGCTTGTACGAGAGACATGTTTCCTTTCACTTTCTCCTTTAATTATTTAATTTCTTTAAGAGCGGCCTAGAAATCCCCTCTATATTCTTTTGCAGTCTCCTTGGTTATAAACAGATCATGCTTATTTGCCTTGATAATTTTCACAACATTATCCAAATTTGTTTCCTTCTTCTTCAACTCATTTTCAGAAATGTGCAATTCAGTCCTAACTTGAGTCAATTTCTCAATAGGATCATCTGAATCTGTTGCCACTACAATCTTGCATACATGTGAATCAACATTTTTCTGTAAAGAAATATTCATCTCCTATGACTTCGTTATTTCTCCATCCCTTTATAGAAGCCCTTGGACTAGTAACTCTTTCTCTTTTTCAACCCCTGCTACCTTTGAAGCCACATGATGCTTTGCAGGGGGGAATTTCAACTTCTTCTTCAATACCTAAATTTTTGCCTCAACACTCTACAGTAACTTCTGAATTGCAGACCTATCTTCTGGATTCACACCAATCTTGGCGATTATCTTCTTAAGCTTGTCATTTTGGGTATTAGGAGCTCTGGAATTTTCTTTCTCCAACTTCAGCTGGTTTACTGCTTTCTCTAACATATTTTCAGCTTTAGAAGTAGTTAAAGAAGATTGATATAAATCATGGAAGATTAATTGACCAGTCTGCATATGTAAATTAATCTTATTAGGTAATTGAATCCTCTTTGCATATATTGTTAAATTAACAGTCTTGAACCATGCTGCAGATGTCACTGACAATGTTCATGGATGAGAGAGAGCAAATTTCAATTGACTTTTCTCTAGATCCATAGCTGATAGCAGCCTTGTCTGATATTCAAAAGATACCTGAGTGTCTAATTGTGATTCCATATTTTCTCTAATCTTCTTGTTTCTTTCTTCCACCTGAAAAAGCATTTGTTTAATCATGGAAACTGAATCTTGAGAAGATTATCCTCAAGCTGGAGAAGAAGGAGTACAAAAAGTTTCCCCCAACTACAATTGTATATTAGGAGCTGCTGATGTACTAGTATCTTCATATTTCTTCGCCATTTTTCCTGCTCTATTTTCTTCTTCCTCTAGATCAATTTCCTTTGACCTACCCCTCTTTAGGTTCTTTTCAAGAGCGAGAGGGGTCTCAATTTCTATATTTCCCAAGGGAGTTGATTGTCCTCCATTTTCCAGCTTCTCTATTTTTGGTTTTGATTCATGCATAAAAGGAGCATAACCATTTTCTATTCCTATGTTTGAAATTATATGATATGGATCATAAGCCCATTTTTCCTCCAGAAATAAATTCATTCCTTCTAACAATTTCGGGCATCATTTGTTGCTTGCATAATATTCAGAATGAATGGCCCAACAGTCCTAGGAAAGCTAAAAAGGAGTCACTTCTTTGCAGGTAAAAAATGTACCTAATCCACATTTAGACTCTGCCTAATGAATTCCAAAGAAAACATTCTCATGAGAACAAAAGTTGGTAATTTGTAAGGCTCAGCCTCAGCTCCATACAATCTTATTTCAACTTGAACCTAGATGGAAAACCAATCTCCAACCTTTACATCTTTACTCACTTGAAGGAAATATTGAGCTTTAGGGAGCAACGCTGGTGCAGGTGAACTGTTTATGATTGAATACACAATTGAAAGGAAAGAGTATGAAAAATAGGACATACCCTCATTTTTAGGATCAATTGTTACTACATCAGTCGAGAAGAAAACTAATTGTTTATGCTTGAGAGCTTCCATGATATTCAACCCTAGATGCATGGATTTCCCAACATTGGAGTACAAAAATAGATTGGTCACAAGAGAAGGAAACCTAAAATAACCTATAAGAGTGAAATTCATGAATTGGACATTAATTAATTTTTCCCAATAAGCTAGTTTATCCAATACAACTTCGGGTTTCATCATTATAGGAAACAGTCCTAGAACTTCTTTGTAAATTACTATAATGTCTTCTTTCCCTAAAATTCTGGCCAACACCTGAAGAATAGGTCTTACATCTTGAGAAAAAATATCCAAGGGAAAATGAGTGGAATCTACAGGGAATTGTTTTCCATCAGTCATCAAATACAAGAGAATTAGATCACATTATGTTTCGAATAAATATTCAAAATAGACAATCAATGATTCTTCTGAAAAACACAAGTATGACTCTGCAAAAGGATAGCATAGTGATTGCTGCATTGAGAGGGAGGACACCTAAAAAGAACTTTCTCCTAGCCAATTCATCACAAAGCCCCTTTGAGGATACCTTGTTGAAACTAGTCGATGAATAAATTCGAGAAACATATATGTTTGAGGAAAAAAGGTTGCCAACACACCATATTTTACCATTACAACATAAATTTGGGAATTAGACTGGTTTAACTGAACATGTCGGTATAATTCATGATGTCTAATATGGAAAAAAACATCGAGGATATCTCTTTCAATATCCATGAGTGCAATGTGAGAAGAGGAACTGGCTAAAACAGTTTTCTTTGCCATTTTCAAAGGATAAAATGATTGATTATGACATAAATAGCAGATATTGGTGATGAGGCTGACTTAGATGTAAGTTGGACTTTGAATTTCTTGACAGTGAGAAATAGGACAATGTACTGAGCAAAAATCCAAGAAAGGGTTGTATAGAAGAATGAGAAAATATAGGAGGGAAAATGGAATTAAGTGCTATTGTGGGGGAAATGACCAAATTTATTGAGGGATTTGACATTTTGGAGAACAACTGGATGAAGACATTCGCTATAGTGAATGAAAATTATGAACTAACTCACATGCTGATGTCAATGCGGGGGAACTGTTCTATACGGGACTAATTCCCAGGTGTTGCCTCCACAGTAAATCTGCATCGTTCATCCAAAAGTCAACATGCCCAACAAAATTCCTTGCAGGGGCACTACTCGTGTTATCCTTTAACATAGATTTGTCATCGAGTTTCTCCATCAGGTGGGTCCCTTCTTCTTTGCCTTTGGCTCGCCAATGACTTTCCCACACTTTAACATTTTCGACTACCATTGTAGGGTCCCATCGTCCATATTTATTTATTACAAGACACTTTATAGTGACAATATATTAGTATTAAAAACATTTGATGAACTAAGCTCACTTTAGTTTAATCAAATAATAAGAAGTATTTCACATTTTTTTCTTTTCTATTTTCAATATTTGATTTTTTTTTAGTTTACAATTATATTTAATATGTACAACACATAAAATTTAAAACATTTTACAAAATTTGGCTCCACCTGGGGATAATGTTTTTAAGATGAAAGAACATTAAGAACAACAAATTAGCGCCTTCACCTCAGGCATGGAGCCAAACTGTAACATCACACATTACCATGGATAACTCATCGACATACTTACAATGAACACTTCGATATATATAATGATTGGAAAAAACATCAATGAGTTCTAGAAATAGTGTTTAAGGTACTACCCATTCACTTGAAATTGTAGCAGTTCACCATCTAAATTCTCCAAAATTAAGGTGTTGTTTGCATTTGACTCTGCAACTCTGGAAGGCCCAAACCACAAAGGATCAAACTTACCATGTTTTCCTTTTTCTTCCCTTCTTGTATCCCATCTAAGGACTAGGTCACTGGGCTAAAAAAGAATATCCTTAACCTTCCTGTCAAAAGTTATCTTCATTTTCTATTGATAACCAATCAAATTCTCCATGACCTTTTCCCCATTTTCATTAAGTTCAATCAAAGGATTCATTCTTCTCACCAAATGGATTGACCCTTCTTTAATATCTTGAACCAATAATGCAACATGATTTATCAATAGAATGGGAAATAATGCAGCTGCTCCATAAACAAGTTCGAACAATGATTTTCCAGTGGACCTTGTTGGGGTTACTCGGCTTGCCCATAGAGAAAATTTAGTATCCCAATTCTTCTGATTTTCTGCAATGGTCTTCTTAAGTATCCTCATTAGTGTTTTATTTGATGATTCTACTAACCCATTCCCCTGAGGGTGATAAGTAGTATAATGAGACAATATCACATTATATTTTTGACAAAAATATTGCAACATAGCATACCTGAAAACTTGCGCATTGTCTGCCACTAATCTTTTAGGACACCCAAATTTGTTGAAAATATTTTACTCCAAAAATTTTGTCACCACAAAATCATTTTCTTTTCTTGTTGGAACTTCTTGCACCCATTTAGTAAAATAATTTGTACCTATTAAAATCCATTTATATTTCCCACTCGCTGCTAGATTGATTTCTCTTATGAAATCTAATCCCCACTGTCTGAATGGTTCTTCTATAAAAATAGGAATTAAAGGCAATGTTGCTAACTTCTTTTTCGAAGCAAACATTTGACATTTTTTACATCCCCTTACCAAGTTGTAATCATCTGAGAATAGAGAAATACAGAAAAACCTCGCTTTCAAAATCTTATGAGCTGTCACTTTCCACCCATAATAACCACCACAAAAACAACCATGATATTCATTCACTATTTCAATAATTTTCCCTTCTGTTAGACAAAGCAAGAGGATACCACGAGGATCCCTCCAATATAATTTTCCATTAACTAACACATATTTTCGAGTTTTAACTTTCAGATCTCTTTATTTTGATCTATTCAAATTGGGATGACAACAAAGAAAACATAAATAATGGACAATTTCCTTATTCCTATCGTAAAAAAAGTATTTATACTGAACTTTATCCTTAGAATTTTCTTTCTTACCTCCATTCACTTCCACATCTCCTTCTGCATTAGTATTGTTTTTCTCAACTTCAGTCAACAAATTGAATCCCATAGCTTGGCAATTTGTTTATGTTAAGATTTTGCCAAACCCTTTACTAACTTAGTCGGATTTATATCCAATTCATATTCTTGTGTCTTTGTTATCCATTTACCTCTTCTTCCTTCTACATCACCCTGAATCAAAACATCTTTTATATTGTCATTTGGAACATATTTAGTTACTTGAGATTGGAGAATATAAACCTTGAAAACCTTCAGTGCCTTGACCAGAGCATAAGCTTGCTTTTTCAAAATATTATACTTTTTTTCTAGATCTCTTAATACTATGCTAAATAAAGCCACCGATTTTTCCCTTCCTTCTTCATTCCTTTGTAAAATTACTACATCAATAGTAGAAGCAAAATCAAACGAAAACAATTGAAAAGGATATTTATAGTCTGGTCTTATTAATACAAGAGCTTCTTGAAGTGCAATTCTAATTCTAGGAAAATATTCCTTGGCAATTGAATTCCATTTCACTTCAAAACCTTCATTTATCATATCAATAATGGTTTTTACAATCTCTGCATAATTAGGAACAAATCTCCTAAGAAAATTTATCCTCCCTAAAAAACTCTGAATTTCCTTCTTATTTCCAGGGAGTGGTATTTTCGTGATTGCTTCTACTCTTAGTGAAGTTAGGCTTCTATCCTACTTGACCGAGGCCTCATTACATTCCCCTCTACCCTCTTTAATCAATCATCCCTCTATCGAGCTCGGTTGCTCATGCTCTATAAATTCCGTGAGCTCTGATCCGCGGGTCCCCATCGCCAAGTCTAACACCCAGGTAATCCATGACTCAGCCCATCTTAATGATAAGTTGGCCTATCCTGAACCTGATCCGAATTCCTACGGTCTTTATCGTGATTCTTTTAATGGTTTCTGCGCAAGTACGATGGGCTCTTCCATCGACCTCAAGGGAGATTTCATAGATTATAATAAATCTAATAAATGTCATAATGATAATTATTTTAGGTTAAAGAAGAAAGTAGGTGAGCATGAAGATATTAAAATGGTTTTATGTAATAATAATAATAATAATAATAATAATAATGAGTGTAGTTTACCAAATATTAATGATAGTAAGGATAATAAGAATAAGAATAATAGTTATATAAGTGTTCCTAAAATTAATAATAGTATTACTTATTATAATAATAATACTTTCTCCCTGCCCTCCCACAATAATAAAGTTGTCAATCTTTCTAATTTTTCCTTTCTTCCTTCCGTCTTTAATCTTCTGAGTAAAGGTTTAAACTTTGCTCTGGCCCCTAAGAAGATCCCGACTAAAGACATTATTTGTGATGTGGATTTTGGGATCAGGGGCTTACGTGATAATATTAAGGACATGATTCGACAAGATTGCACCATGGTCCTCAAGAAGGCAAAGCTCCCCAGAAGCAACATCAGCAAGGAAGAATCTATTGCCCTTAAGTCCTTGAACCAGAATACTGGTATTGTGGTCCTTAAAGTCGACAAAGAGGGGGCGACAGTCATCCTTAACAAAGAAGACTATTTCCAGAAGGTGTTGGATCATCTTTGTAATAGTGGAAGCTATAAAAATCTTTCTAAGAATCCCCTAAAAAAGATCTCTAGAACTGTGGCTCTTGATATCAAGTCCAATAACACTGTGATCTCCTTTCACCATAAACTCATTAAGAGTAACCCCATTACTCCAAGAATCTATGGACTTCCAAAGATTCACAAGGAGGGGGCTCCACTTAGACCCATTGTCAATACCATTGGTGGTCCTACTTACCTTCTTGCTAAATACCTAGCCTTGAAGCTTAGACCCTTAGTTGGACTTACAGAGTCTTTCGTCAAAGACTCTACATCCTTTTTTGAAGAGCTTAAAGGCATAAAGCTTGACCCTAGGGACATTCTTGTGAGTTTCGATGCGGTCTCCCTTTACACGTGCATTCCTATTAAGGAGGCCATTGAGGTTATTAAGCGACTCATAGATCTTGACACCGCTCGGTTAGTTGAGATCTGTCTTACTTCCACTTTTTTCAGCTTTGAAGGTGAGTTCTATGAATAGACCTGTGATGTTGTCATGAGTTCCCCCTTATCCCCAGTTGTTGCTAATCTATTTATGGAATATTTCAAATCCAAGGCCCTAGCCTCAGCTCGTCTTCTACCCAAACTTTGGAAAAGCTTTGTGGATGACATGAATGTCATTTGGTCACATGGCCAAGATGAGCTAATTTTGTTTTTTAAGCATCTCAACAATCAATCCCCTGCCATTAATTTCACTATGGAGCAAGAAGTCGATGGATGCCTTCCTTTCCTCGATGTTCTTATTACAAAGAATAGTGATGGTTCGTTATCCCACCAAGTTTTTTGGAACAAAACACATACTGAGTAGTATCTCCATGCCAAATCACATCATTTCCCTGCTCAAAAACTAGGCATTCCCAACACGCTTGCCACTCGTGTGTTGAGAATATCCGATGAAAAGAGCCTCAGTAAAGAGAAGGATCATATCCTTAATGTTTTTATTAATAATGGGTATAGTAGGAACCTTGGTCAGAAAGCCTTCCTCAAAGCTAGAAAGAGGTCATTGGTCAAAGAAGACCCTAAAGATCGAGTCCCTGGGGTTCAGCTCCCTTTTGTCCAAGGGATCACTGATAAAATTGCAAGGATTATAGGGAAGCATAATGTTCCCTCTACCTTTAGACCCCTTAACACCATCCATAGCTCCCTTCGATCGGTAAAGGACCCGATTGACCCCAAAGAGATGAAAGATGTCTATGTTATTCCCTGTTCCTGTGGGACACCCTATGTTGGTGAGATTGGTCATTCTATTAATCAAAGAATTAACAATCACTCAGCCGACTTAAAACATGGGAGGACCCAGTCTTCCACCTTAGCAGAACATGCTGAAAAGACAAAACATCATATATGTATTGAGGAGGCCCGTGTTATTGCTAAGGTTGTGTAATTTCATCACTGAAAATTTAGGGAAGCCATTGAGATTGAAAAAAGGCCGAACAATCTCAATAGAGATGATGGCTGGAAAATAAGTAGTTACTGGATCCCTGCCATCTCCTCCTAGTCGTCTCTGATCCCTAGGGTGTTCTTGTGTTTAAAGTCCTTCCTGAATAAAAATCCCTATTGTTAAACCAAAATTTAGTTGAAAAAATGAAAACTGTTCATAATTAACTTCCAATTTAAAACAATTTATTTTCTCTTTAGCTCCTCATTGTTTCGATCCTATTATTTAGAAAATCCTTGATTTATCTAGCCTAATTAGTTATCCTTTTAATGAAATACCCTTATGATATATTATTGTTGACTAAAAAAATTAAAAAAAAAAATTAGATACCTTTAGTTTATAACTTAATGGTCTAAATTTATGTAATAGTTTCTATTAATAGGTTATACAAACTATTAATCCATTATATTATTTAATTATATTAGCCCATTGGATTCATATTAAGTAAATACATACTTAGATATACAATTATTTAACAAAATGTTTATTAATAAACTTCAATATGATATTTAGTTTTTATTAATAACTATAACATAACTAACTCACAATTAACTTTTTAATTAGATAATATTAGCCCCCTTTTATTTCATATCTGATAATTAATTGTTTAGTTTCACAACTTTTTAACGTTATCATCATATTAAATAATTAATTTTATAGTTTGTGATATAAAAACTTTTTAAATACATTACTTCATTTACATGTAATAATAGTTATGAAACTAACTTGTATTAACTATTTAAGTAAAATCCTTCTGATAATTAATTAATTCATATTAATATATTATATAATCTTATTTCTCCCACCCCTATCCCTTAGTCCTATCTAGTTAGTCGTTTCCCAGTCAATTATAGCCATTAGAAAGTTCGGCTGACCAATCCAATATAGCTGTTGGTGGATTCTCTACTCTTCTATTTAACTTGTAGCCAGGATATGGTTCTTCAACCTGTCCTGACAATGAACCACACTCATTGGTTCGAAACGTGTCAACAAAAGCATCCCAATGTGATTTATGCTTCTACTCTTCTTGCATCTATCTTGACTCCTTCTTGTGACACAATATGTCCTAACAACATGCCTTATTTCAAAGCAAAATGAGATTTCTTAGGATTCAATGATAGATGATACCTTCTGCATTTTTCACTCCAAATGTTCTTCATCTGACTTTGAGAAACAGTGATATCATCCAAATAAATGACAAAAAACTTATCATTTTTTCCCACAAAAGCTATGCCCATAGCCCTCTGAAACGTGGCCCTTGCATTCATCAATCAAAAAGGCACTTTAGTATACATAAAATGCCCCAAGGAGTTGTGAATGTTGTTTTCTTCTAGTCCTCCTTATCTACTAAAATCTGCTTATAACCAGAAAAACCATCAAACGTTGATAACCTATAAGAACTAGTCACCTTCTGTAAAATATGATCCATCTTGGGAAGAGGACGGTTATCTTTCAAAGATGCTCTGTTCAAATTTTAGAAATCAACACATAATCTAATTTCTCCATTCTTCATCCTTACATTAACCAAATTTTTTACCCTGTCTAAATACCTTAAAGGAACAATTATCTTTGCATCTAACAACTCCTTAACTTATCTCTTCATTGATGGCAACAACAAAGGGTTAATTTGTCTCAACTTCTACCTAAAAGCTTTCACTCATGGTTTTAAAGGAATCTTATGTTGAATAATCTTGGTATCATAGTCTTTAAATCTTCATAAGACCATGCAAATACATCAACAAATTTCTTAAAAATACTTACATACCATTATTTGAAATTTTCTAGAACATATTTATCCAGCCTTACCATTTTGGGTTGTTGATCTATTCCCAGATTGCATTCTTAAAGGTATTTCTCCAAATCTACTTCTTTGGTTTCATTGCAACATCATTTGCATCAAACAACTCTTCTAGGGGTACCAAACCCATAGGTATTACACTATCTTTGAGTTGAAGAATCTTGTGATTCCCAACTGAATCTTTCAAAAATGTCCTGTTTGTATGTTCTTGTTCAACCTCTTCTTCTTGATCAATCTCTAAACTTGCAAACTCTCTAATCAACTCAAGAAAGTCTTTAATTTGTTCCTCATCCTAAAACACCTTCCAATGTTTAATATTATCTTGGATTGATGGTATGTTCTTGATTTCAATTTCATACCTCAATTTTGGATTTAAAGGTGGTTTGAAAGTAGTTGTTGTAACTATTAAAGAATCAACCATTTTGTTTTCTTCTCTAGGTACAAACTATATATTAAAAGTAGAAAAGGAATTTATCTATTAAATCCCATACTTAATTTCTATATTCTCTTAACCTTGGATGTTTTGTTTGACACTGATTCTTTATCTACTTTACTACGAATTCAGAATCTCCAAAAATAGAAATACATTGCACCCCTAAAACTTTAGCATCTGGTAATCCCAGAACTAATGCCTCATACTCAGTGATATTAATATTATTCATGGAGTCAAATTCTAACTTATAACAAAAAGGAAAGAAATGGCCTTTTGGAGAAATAAAAAATTATACCTTCTCCACTTCCATCTCTTGAATAAGAACCATCAAAATAAAGTTTCCATACTCCACTCACTGTTAGCTCCTCATTTTTAATTGTTGAAGGGAGCTACACTTTATTGTCTTTAGTAATCTCCTCTACTTCTTGTAAAATAAAACAAGAAAAGTCATCCTTTTCATGCCTGTGCATAGGAGAATTACTAGAACCCTCCTTTTAATGGTCTTAATAAACCTGGTTACTCTGTATAACCTCCTCTCTTCACTTCTGAAGACAGGGATTGTTGCATACTAAAATCCAATTTTAGTACACCACCCAATTTTTCTCTCCGGGACCTTGAAAGGAGTATTCCAAAGCATGCACGAATATCTGCCACCACCACCTCCATCACCATGCTTCTAGCGAGAATCTGGGCCAAAGAAACAACTAAATCTTTTATTACTCCTACACATTTAACGCTTTTAGAATCAAATGAATAAATATCCTTATAAGGTTTAGTAATATGGAGGTTCAATTGTTTCATTACTGAAAATGGCATCAAGTTATGTGAAGCTCCTGAATCTAACATACAATTATGAAGAATAAAAGAATAAACCAACAAAGACATGTAGAAAGGTGGAGTGGAAGAATCCACTTCTTCTACATGGGGTCCAAACATTACTACTGGTCTCTCCTCTTCTAAATTTACTTTATCTACCACACGATCATCTTGAGAGAGATTTATAAAATTAGAAATTTTATTTTTTATGTTGGAGTTTTAGCCAATTCTGTTAGAGGAACTTGAATTTTAATCTTTTCTAATTCCTTAGTTAGGCTAAAAAATTTATTTTGATTCCCAATATTTTTTTGTCATTCATCACTCATCTTCTTCTTTGAAACATCATTTGAATCATCTAATTTCTCATGAACGGGTCTATTCAGAATTCCCATACCTGATTTTTTTTTAGAACTTTCTCCTTCCTGAAAATAAATTTTTGTGCATGAATCAACCTGTTTCTTCCCTTTGTCTTGTTGTTTTTCGTTTTGTTGTGGAGTCACCATATGTTGAGACATTGGATCCTTTTTCATCAGTAACCTCCTACATTCTTGACCTTTTTCTTTATCTAAGGTCATATTTCCTATGTAATTCTGCTTGCATAGAACGAGTAAACTTTCTGCAATAATCAGCAATTTTGTTATCATCTAGAGAAACCTAAAATTCTCTCTTAATCACATCTTCCTCCTCCCCATAAAATGTTGATATTTGACTTTCATGCTCCTTAGAAGTTCCCTCTACTGCATCCTCTGATTCATCCTTAATGTATATATGAGGTTGTATTTGATCTTGATCTTTCCTATCCCTCTGCAAAATCTGCAATGGTGGCTTTCTAAATTGAGGGTTGAAATTTCTATTCTACCCCTATTGAAATTGTCTATGAGTATTCTTGTTTTCCAGCTCCACCTTTATTAGTTTACTAGACAAATTTTTAATAACCTTAGTCATTTATTCTAATTTTTTTCATTATAATCAGATGTTTGACTCAATTTTCATTTATTCTTCCTTTCCTTTCCCCTTATCTTGTTCAGTGTCTTTTGGTTTAATTTTTCCTGCTGTAGACAAATTAGCTTTAATTTCAAGAGCATCGGTCTATATTTGATCCAATGAAGGGGACCTCCTCTCCCTTAGGGTGAAGCCAAAATTAGAATCAAATTCTCCTGCAAATACTATTTTTGCTCCTGCAGGAGGAGGCTTAATTTCTCTAGGCAAACTATTGTATAACTATTGAATATTTTTATAAATTCACCTAGTTTCTCTTCGGGCTTCCTTTTAATGACATTAAATTCTGTTAGAAAATAGAAATGATCTTTCTTCTCTCCCCACTATTATGTAAACACATTTTCCAATCCTTCCCATGTATTAATCAAATTTGCAGGAAGGGTATTGAATCATTGCTTAGCCTCTCCATCCAACGAATTGACAGACAATCTCATCACCACATCCAGAAATTCTACATTCAAATTTTCAACAAATGCAAAAAATGTGGAAATATGTTTCTCTGGAGATACCTCATTCCCCCTGTGAAACAAGGTAACAATTTGAGGTAATCTTGAGGCATTGGATCCATAGGTTGAGGTAAATTTAAGGGAGCATATCTATTCAACAAAAAAGCAGGGAGGGCCATATTTAAATTTAAATTAACTATAGAAGGGTTACCTTCTTGAAAGACAAATTATTTTGGAGGCAATGATGATATGGGAAATGCTTGGTTTACAATGGAAATAGTTGAACTTATAGATGAAGGGTCAACTGTTTTGACTTCTTGAAATTCAGGGAAATAAAATGAAATTGACTCGAAATATTTTTCCTTCAAAATTGGTTTAGGAAAAACTGTCTAAGAAGGGGTGAGAAATTCTTAAAGAAAATAAAAATTCCTTATTACTTCTTTTGAGTGAAAGACAAATTATTTTTATGTGGAACTAGTACCCAGAGCAGATAAAGTAGGATTTTGGGGTTATTGGTGATTTTGGTTTCCAAAATCTCCTAGAAACCAACTTTTCTGGAGTAGAGAGAGCAAGAGTTCTCTACTGTGACGTGTCATGTTATCCTCCTATACCAATAGGTTTCATATTTCATGATTGACTTGATGAGTTCTGTAATATGTTCATACCTTTCCCTGTTGCAAAGGTTTTCCATATTTTCAAAAAATCAAAAAAATTTAAAAAATGTAAAGAGGGTATACACTAAAAGAAAAATCAAAGGGTAAAAAGAATAAAATGGTCAAAAAAGTGAAAGAAATGAACCCCAAAAAAAAATAGACTAGGAAAGTGTGCAAGTCCAAGTGCCACTACTATTTCATTTTTTGTAATAAGAAATTGTGTGCAGCTTGTTACTTTTGCCACAATTCATGAAGAGTCAAACTGTTTAAACTTGGCTCATTCATTTTTCAATTTCATGCTATAGAATAGAGAATAAAATCTAACCAAACTGTTTAAACTTGGCAGATAAGTAGATAGGTAGAGTAAATAAAAAGGAGCTCAACAGTTTAATCTAAGCCCTTGGATGTAATAAGTGTATACTTAGGTAGTCTTGCTATGTAAAAGAAAAAGAAGATTGATAAGGGTTTGCCAGTCTAAGTGCACCCAAATAAAGAAGGAAAAAATGTTAGGTTAAAGTAGGTAGGGTAAGTAGATGGTGTTGCAGAATGATACTTGTGATGAAAATGTTTCTAAATCTGTTGATCTTTACTTTTATCACAAAGTGCAAGGCATACATTACACTTGATGCAGGTCAAGCAAGACAAGGTCAAATAACTAACTTCCATTGACATTTTTCCCTAAAGATTTCACTAATTTCCCCTAAAGTATTAAGGTCTTTGAAAATTAAAGGGGCTCAGAGCATTTCTTTGACTTTTGGAGGGACCAGACCCTTGGCCCAATGATTTAAAAAGCCTAAAGTACTTAGAGTCATCCATAAATCATTCATTCCCTCTCATAAGTCTTTTCCTAAGTAAAATCCTATTTTACTTAGGAAAAAAGTGTAATATCACATAAAAATCCCTTTTCCACTTTAAGCCTAACTTTAAATATATACTCTAATGTTTTTACTTAGCGCTTTTTATCATTTTATTTCATATTAACTTTTAACTACTATTATATAATTCCCATATAAACTTTACCCTTTCCCGTATTATGTAATTAAATAAAATACCCACATTAGTATATACCTCGCCCCCCGGTTAGTTATAACCATAGTCATAATGTAAAATAGGGATTAATAAGCTTATTTGAAGTTTGTTAATAACCTTCCCCTGCCATGTTATAACAGGATTAATTAACCATCCAGGTTAATTAATAACCAACCCTTCAACCAATAAAAATGCGCCCGATACAATTAAATCAATGTTAATTATATAGGGCCCGCTGCATTAACTTCGCGCCCATCTTCACTTCCCATCCACCGTCCGATCGTCCTCCCATCATCCGACGGTCGACGATCATATCGCGACCCCCCTGGTGACTGCGCTTTAACTTGCGATCACCAAGCGGTTTCCACCGTACCCTCACCACGCGTCGCCCATTCTATGTGCTCACTTGTCCCCAGCCCGATAGCACTTGACCCCAAAAGAGATGCAGGGTAAATCGCTTGCCACCCTCTCCATAATGAAAAATCATCCCATCACGCTGATGTCACTTACCTAATAAATTCCAAAAATTCCTACCAAACCAAATTTCGTTAAAAAGAATGAAAAAACATCATTTTCACCATTATTTTTTGCGAACTGTGCTCCATGCAAGATCGCGTCCAGTCCACTCTTTGAGCATTTAGTCCGCCACTCGGCCAAGAAATTTCAGCATTGTGCTCAGCATCCCATCAACCAACCTTCACTGTATGATGTTCTTCCTTCAATCCAGGTATTTACCCAATTCACTCAGCGAACCTGTAGTTTCAGTTTTTCACTGAGAATTCAACCTGAAAAGCCGAATTCAAGGAAAAAACAGTCTGTAGATACCATAAAAAGTCTTCAAAACTGCTATTTAGTTCATTTTTCCCATAGAAAACCCAATTTCCAATTTGAATACACAAGAACCAAATATGGAAACTCCCATAGCCCTGAATGTCACACCCATAAACGCACCCCATAAAGACTTAGATTATTTACCCCTAGCCGATAAGGATTTCCAGATAAAAGACCTATCTGGTGACAATAACCATCTTAAAATCTTTTACCAAATCAGAGATAGTCATCTTAATAATTCTGACTTTTTTGGACTATGGGAAGCAAATCTTCCCATGTATTTCCTCCCCTCAGTCCATGTTTTCCTGGATATCATTCATCAATGCTATGCCAACTATGACCCTGTCCATAGAGCAATTATGTCCCCATCCCAAACTGTTCTTTTTCCCATAAATGCTAAGTCCATTAATGAAATGATATAGTTCCATTCCACTCAGCCCCTTGCTCCTCTTTCCCTGGGATATCTGCTTGAAAAATCCCCTCAGTTGCCCAAGTCAGAGATAACTCGTATTGCTCAGATGTTTATGTTACCAAATTATCAACCCAATGGTCCACCTCCCTATTTGCAGACCTTTTTGACTGAAACTGGTAAGTTTATTGTTGACATGATATCCATGATCATGGAATTTAATACTAGTGAATATGTTGATGATATTACTCTTGTTTTGTTGTCAATATTCACTCCTGGACAGCCCCCTGTTGTCAAGTATGACTATGCCACTTTCATTGCCAATAAAATCCATGATCAATTCATAAGTTTGGATAGGGAAGGAGTTTTCAAATATGCATCTTTTATATATCATCTTCTATTATATCATCAACCAGACAGATTTCCTTTCCCTATCAGGAAATTGGACTCAAAAGGAAATCGAAGGTCTGTAATCTTTTGGACCTCAATCTTTCATAGAACTCTGGAGTCTCCTTATACGTATAATGAATTCATTGACTGGTTTGTCCATCCAGCATCCACTCTGTTTATAGGAGTTTCCCCTCCTAGACTCATTGGTGACATGAAAAAGATTCTGCAGCTCTCTAAACAATATAGGATAGGTGACTAGTACTTGTACCAAAATCACATAGAAATTAGAATATATCGGTGTGAACTTTGCCCTTTCAAACTGCCTAAATATGTACCCATGAGATTATTTGCACTAGAGTATTTCAGACAGATCAAAAAGGTAGATTTAGACCATTTTTGTAATGAAAAGAAGAAGGCTTAGTTAAGAATCAAAAACCAATTAGGCCCTTATGTCATAAATTCTAGGGATGCATGGAAAGATGCTGAATTTTTTTTAGAAGATCAACTTAGATTGAAGAAGAGTTTTTGGTGGATGCCCTATGATCCAAATGGTTTCATATGTGACAGAAGAACAAAGAACAGGTTGTTAGTTTATATACATCATAGGATCCGAGAAATTGAACAATTTGCAAATCAGGATGAATGGGTAGAAGGGACCTTAATAGAAGAAATTAGTGAACAAGAAAAGATGGAAATGGTTATGAAAGATCTTGAAAAAACCCTTGACTTGGACTCTTTTGGACAGGTACCATTCAAGCTGCCTCAACAATCAGGAATTGGTACATCCTCTGCTAGAACTTCTCAACAGTTTCCATAGGAAGCCAATATACCAGATACTTCCAAGGGCAAAGAGATAGATACTATAGAGTAAACTAAAATGACAGATCAGCCTGCGAACTCCAGAGAATAGAGTCAAGTGAAAAATCCTCCAGATCAAGCTAAAGTAGCAGAAACTCCAGCATTGAAAACTCCTCTAAATGAGGAAAGAAACAAAAAAAGGGATAGAGAAGACATCACACCTATCAGTGGACCAATAGAGCAACCTGGAGCAAAGAGACAAAGACTGAATCCTCTTTCATAAGAGGAAATCATTGAAGAAACTACTGACAGTCTAAGAGGTGAAAGGTTAGTCAGCTAGCAGACTTCCCTAGTGGTAGAAACATCAACTAGCTTACATAGGCAGGAGCTAGAAAGACAGTACAGTGTAGAAGTATCTTCTACCAGGCCACAAAGCAAATAGGCCTCAGACATTAAGAAGACTTTCACAGAGATAAAGGCCCGAAATGACCCAATAAGGCTTCAAATTTATGGTCAATATCTAAAAATGGCCCCCACAAACCAGCGAGATTAATGTCAACCTATAATATTAAAGAAGGTAAAAAGTTGATGAGTTATTTTCAGCCGAAGGTGCAGCAACCCCAGTCAGCAGCAGACTAGATCAGAACAAATTTGGAAGTCCTGGCCAAAGATATTCATCCTATGGACCAGATTGAGCTTCATAAGTAGACTGGGGAAATGGTTTATTCCACACTGACTGACAAAGCAATGCAAGCCCATAGATTGCAAAACTGCTTGGACAACACAACAACTCAATTACATTTGGAGAAAGCATTTTCTCTGACCAAATATAACAGGATCAAATCATTAGAAGAGATCATTATTGGATTGGGACATGATCCCAAAGATGCTAAAGGCATAAAGGCATTAATTAAGAAGAAAGAAGAGGACATTGCTGCCTTAAGAAAACAGCTGAAACTGCCTCCTTCACAGCATCCTCAAACTGCAGAAGTTATACAACAGAAATCTGAAGAAGACATGATGGACTTGCTCCTGAAACTAAATGAAAGATTAAATGATATAGAGCAAGCATCGGAAAAAGCACTAAAGTAAAAGCATGGAGAGTGGACCTCTCAGCCTCCTGAGGTAATCCCCACAGTCTCAACTGCAGTAGCTACCAATGTCCCAGCAGTCACAACAGAAGTAATTACAGGTACATCAACAATAGGTACATCAGTAGCAGATACAGCACCAGGTAGTAGTACTAATATGAGCACTGAAGAATTGATAAAGGTCATGGAGGAATTGAGATTGCAAGTTACAGAGTTGAAACAAGTGAAATAACAACTGGCTAAGGCAGAAAAGAATTATGATACCTCCAAAATAAGTGTTATGGAAAAGACTAAGGAGATTAAAGCCTTATAAAGTAAAGTAAAAACATTAGAACAAGAGCTTACCTTTGATAAACCCTTGACAGAAATTAGGAAAATCCTTTGGGCTAATATCATTCAGTCTATAAATGAAATGTGGCCATCAATCCAAGTAGTCTATGAGCAGCTAGACTTAGTAAAAACAGCCCATGGAGCAAATCAGTAGACAAGAGCAAAGTTGGGTAAAAAGCTAGAAGAAGCCAACAGACTTATCAATTATTTGAATACCAAAAATAGAGAACAGTTAGAAGCACTTGGCATCTTAGACATGATAGCCACGATTTTGGAAATCAAAAGATTTCTGACCAAGAGAACTTTAATGCAAAAATTAGAGAGAAGATGCCAAGACATGCAAGTAGAAATCAATTCTTTTATGGAGAAATTCACAGTTTTGCAGAGCAAAGGACTACCAAGTCCTCTGGTCATTAATGATAAGTTAATGAAACACATTGATTATATAGATAAATTGAATAGGTATGCTGGAAATCAAGCTAGCTCATCATCAAGTGCAGCAGGAGTGAAAGCACTTCCCACAGGCCGGGTTCTCTATGATAGTTTAGAGAACTTATTCTAAATTGAGCATGAGGTAAAGCATCTATTCACCATTTAGCCTAACTTTTTCAGATACACAGAGACTGATGAAACACTCAGGAAACTTCAGAGGCACAAATTGCCAGAGCAGAAATGGTGGGAAAATATTGTAGAGATTTTATAAAGTTATCTTTGGTAAAATGTAAATCTTGGGCTATTTACCTTGTTGAGATAAACATAGATGAATAAAGGTGAACAATGGTCAAAACATGTCGAAGAGTATCAGAGCAGATAAAGAGTATCAGTCAAACAAGGCAACCAACACGAAGTTACAGCAGCAAGCCAAATAAAAAGGGCTTGCCTCCAGCACACCTAGCACAAATAGGAATAGCACATCATCTGTTTGCTTTTTTCCTATCTTCGAGACTAGCTGTCTCTATTTTCTTGTAAAAATGATTTGTCATCACTAGAATATATCTCACTCTGTTATGAGATATTTTGTGTAAAATATTTTGTATAAATACTCCCTCAACTGGAGTATTAGGGGTGGATTCATATACATTGTTGTAATACTAGTTTTTTGGAATAAAGTGCTGATTGGATCAAATTTTCACATGGCTTGCTAGACAAAGAATTAATGCAAGGGACTTTTCACATATTTCTTGAAGCAAACATTGGATCAATAAGTCCTCTATACCTCATGTTTTAAAGTTTTCTTTGTTTATTATATCATCTCTGTTTCACATCTGAATGATAAACAAAAAAGAGTAATTCAGAATTTGCTTTATTGCACTCTGTCTTCAAAAGTTATCATTTTCTATGTTTTCATCAATAATCATCCAAGTTCCCTCTTGAAATAGGTTGAAGGATTCTTAATTTCCCTTCACCCATTTTGAAACCCATTCCATCTATTCCAAGTCTTTATTTGTTCCCTATTTGACCACCTTACTCTATGAAAACATATTTTGTTAAGAAACCCAAATCCAGTAAAGCCATCTTACTTGAATCCATTAGCCCAATGGCCTAAACTACTGAGTCTTATCCCTTTGCTATTGAATCTCACCACCTAAATTCAAACAAACACCTAAACTTCACAACTAGTCTAATATCTTTAAAAACAAAGCTAAAACTTAAAGAGAGAGCCCTCTCTGGATGCAGATTGGCTAGAATCTATGTCTAAAAGATTGGTTTGTGGTTACCTTGGCCTCCTTTCCCTTTCTTACAACTTTTGAGAAAACCTGAGTGATAACATGTCCGACCTTGTGTGTGGTTGTTTTGGAGCCAAGTTTAAAATTTTTGATGGGAATCTTAGCTTAACCACTTTCTTCGCTCATTAATCAAAGAAATGGTCTTATAGAACCCAAGGAAAAATAACTTCAAATTTTTGTTCCCTGGCAATGGTGCCAAAAAAATGTTGTACCTTGGGAGACAATTCATGGCTGAGTAGAAATCAGTGCCTAAGACATTCATTAAATATTACAGATTGATTATTTGTTTGTCTCACCAATTTGAAAACCATTAGAGTATTATGTTTTAAACCCTTTAACTCTCAATACATGGAACATAACTTTAAATGGCCTTTAGCTGTTGGATACAAATGAATATAAATTTGTGAGAAGTGTTGGTGAAAGTTTTAGAATAAAAGGTTATCTGCATAGAATATTTTACCATAAACTTAGAGGAAAGTGTGTTTGATGGGAAATGGAAAATTTGAAAGAAGATCATTATTTAAGGAGTTTTAAAGCTCAAAATTTACAGAAACTTATAATCATTAACTGCAAATAAAGAACAGGCTTCTTTAATTATGCCAATGAATGAATACATACATAATATGACACAAGGAAAAAAATCACACCCGACAATTTATGGAATCATTGTGAAGCTTTATTCATCATTCAAGTGAAGATCAAAGTACAAAAGTAGGCTTCTGTGAGGTATCCAAAAATCCAGAACCCTTCTTCATCTTACTGAGGTACATTATACAAAATATCAAGAGACAATTATGTTGGCTTGTATGGGCCTGATCGAGATTCAAAGGTGATTTAGCCAAGCAAATCTCGGTACTACTGTCCCTTTCAGCAACAGTCCGTTGAGTGTGGACTGAGGTCTCACCTAAAGTAGTATGGGAGGGTGTTAGGACTAGGTTTCCACACCCTGGGGATGTCTGATGAGCTTTTGGAGGTCCACGATTTGACCCTGCATGCACATCGCTATGCACACTAGCTATTCCTTCCCAGCCTACAATGTTACTTTCGTGCAGCCCTACTCGGGGCACAACCCGTATAATACCCAAATTCATTGCTATTCAATCTATTATTACTTGATTACTTAACTTATTTATGTAAGACTTAATGATTATTACAACATATTCATCAATTGTATCAGTGCGCATGATAAATAAAACAGTATAAAGGTAAAGAAGGCAATGCACAACAAATACACAGAAATAGGAATCAACTTTTCTTTATTATTCTTCAATCCAGATTACAGACTCGACACCACCTTGTGCACTCAGCTGCAGACTCTACTAGGTGTCTGCGTACTCATCTGCAGAGCCTCTTCCTACCACTACGACCCAATACACTTAGACTCTTACTCTATGCCTGAACCATTCATATTCTTCTCTCCAATTCACTATCTTTTCACTTAGAGCCTCGCTCAATTTATACAATCCCATGGTCCATGGACCATGGGTAGGCCGACATGACTTTACATTACATTACAATACTTTAGGGTGGACAACCCTATGACTCATCTTATGCTTCATGCTCCACACTCGCAATTCGCAGAGTCTTACAAAACCTTTGACCAAAACTTGGGCTTTGAGCCCCAAAACATGCAGTGGGAGGATTCCATGCCCAACAGGCCCCCAACACAATCAGCATGACTGGTCCCAAGTCACTCTACTAGTGCGGTGATCTTGGCACAAAGCCCCTCCAACTGGTCCTGTACTGCTCGGAGGTCCGTTGCACACTGTTTTGCAGTTTGTTGGACCTGCTGCATGCACTCTTTCGATGCTTCTTTGTGAGGATCAGATACCTACCTTAGCGCGTAGAGTCCATGCATCTGTGCGAGCTTGCCCTCAATATCTCCTATAATGGTGAAGGCCTCATCAATCCATGGCTGGACATGCGCTTTGAGAAGTGCCTCTTTCTGTATTGCAACATCCACCTGCTCTTTCAGTGCCCCTGCTTGCTGCATCTTTGCTAGTCGTTGGGTGAGGATGACTGTCTGTGTAGTTCCACTTACACTATCATACTGCTCCTGTAGTTCGCACACCTATGTTTCCAGGCATTGTATGTTGGGGTCCTCCTATAAGGATGTGAGGACATCAAAGGCTTGGTTCAACATACCGGTACAATCTTGTACTGCCTGTCCAATTTCTTCCAATCCTATTTGAATAGTGCTAACACACTGCTCTCTAACTTCCGGAGGAGTGGAAGGCTGCGCCTTCAGCCGTAGCTCAGAAATCTGGAGGTTCAACACTAGCTACACTCGCGTTGTTTCCTCACACGCACTTCAGACTCCACTTTCCAAACAGTGGAACCACATCTCTATTGGTAGGTCTGTGGCAATGGACAACTTTGGGACTCACTGACATGCTTCATCAACTGTCTACACGATCTACTGGTTCTGTGACACCAGTTCATCTCGCTGCAGGTTGAGATGTTTGATGTTGATCTTTTGCTCACTCATCACCTAAATCACGCGGCCCTCCCTGGCACGGATCTCTACTGTTATGCAATCCTGTAGCTAGTACAGTGTGTCTCGCAGAAGGGCAGCCAAAATTTAGGCCATGTCCCTGGTTTCATAACACTTGATCCTGCCCACTGCGGCTTTGTCATCCTCTTTCTTTGTTGTTAGTGCTCCTTCTGGTAGCACTATGGTATTGCACATCCTTTCGTGTAGTAGCTATTTTGCTACTGATGTGCCTATTGTGTCATAGGTGGCTACGGTTCCTTCCTATGGGGTTCGCACCTAAAGTTCCTACAGCTGTGCCCTTAGGGCCCCCAACACAATCTACTGCTCTGACATGGCCTCTTGGGGCACTTCCTTGGTGACCTCACAAACCGTGTCACCAATGTTGTAGAGGTCGCCTTCCGTTAACGTGATCGGGTCGAAGGTCAATTTGGAGGCCTTGACCTTTTTATGTGGACTTGATCTGTTTGTTACACATGGCCTTTTGAGTTGGGTAGACATGTGCTGGGGTCTGTGCTCTCTTCTGCAAGGTTTGTGTCCTCTGCCTCCTGTCCCGTAGAGAAGTCCTAGCCTTCCTCTTGCGGCATTGTTGTGGCCCCTGTTGTCTATGCTGCTGCTGCAACTTCGGGTGACTTTGCCTGCTCTGTGGCTGCCTTTGCTGCCTCGCGGACTACAATTATCTCTGTTGCCACTTTTTCATTGTACCTCTTTTCGACCTCATCCTTCAACCTCTGGTTTGCTGTCCTATCCAGCTCCACCAAATCTGAGGCACGCCACTGAGGAGGCCATGATTCTAACACTGAAAAATTGCATCATCAATGGCGATGAAGGGGAGCTTGGTCCACTACTATGCCAGATCCTTATGTGCCTTGATGTAAACATTATGCATGTCCACGTTGAAGTCTGCAAAGCTCCTAGACTATTGTAAATTGTGGGGGACAGGCACGGCCTTCTATTGATGCACATCCGAACGCTTGCCTCCATGAGAACCTAGAAGATCTTTGTCTTGTGAATCCGCTTTGCATCCTTGGTATCCCAGAGCGATGCATACTTTGTGGCCTCTAGTAAGTCTTGTTCAATGCTAGGGAACTGACTATCCTCGGGCAGTTCCCCTGTTACAAGAAAAATGGACAAGAGCAACCACGCATAGTCGAAGGTCTTGCCCTACTCCTAGGCTTCCTTGCAGTTGCTTAGGAATTCCTCACAGAGGAACTCAACCTAATTGAATTGGACCCCCTCTATGCGTTGGTTAGCCAATGCAACTACCAACACTGGTACTTCATCGCTGCGACATTTCCTCATTACCTTCCCATCCAGGAGTTGGGTGTCTACACGCACCCCATTATTTTTTATGCTACTGATTCGTAACTCCTGTTTTTCTTCTTGAGCTTGTATTTCTTCTTCATGGCTTCCACGAGAACCAAATCACCACTTTTTCGTGCTGTTGTCAAGGGGTCCTTTTCCTTACTGGGAAGCTGAGAAATTTGGTGGATGAGATTTATCGTGATGGGAATAGGCTCCTCCAGCCATAGGTACCCATCATGCACTAGGCATAGTAGCTTCTTGATGATGAAAATAGTGATGGGCATGCAGTGAAAGTGTGGAATCCACAATAGATGAAGCAATCTGGCCTTCTCCACACCGCGCAACCATTTTCACAGCTGTAATGTTGTGACTGGCCACTCTGTGCTATGCTTCATGAGGTTCTTTGTCTCTAAATGTGGGAACTTCTCACTGTTCGCGAGGTCCCAATCTTCAAACTTCATTGTGGGCATGCAACCTAGGTGTGAGCCCTCAAACACAATTCCATCACCGAGGAGCGGGGTCTGGAGTGCGCTCTTGGTGGCATCCAGATCCTTTGGTATCTTTGTTTTCCCTTTTCACGAAGGGATGTACTCAGGAAATTTCGCTGCAGAGCGCACCAGCTGGATGTCCTCTTCCATGTCTTCTGCTTCCTCTATCTCATCGACTAGAGCCTGTAGGTCCTCCTCCTTGTCATCTGTCCCAATGGTCGAAGCCTTGCCCTTTTCTTCCATTGAGAGTTTACCAAACTGTGGATTCCATGGGGACATGCGGACTGGTCCCGCTGCCTGCTTATCTTTCTTTGGCCTCAGCGTCCGAGGCGATTTTGGGATTTACGGTGCATCCCCAGCATCTCTGAGAACATCCCGCACCATGGGGTTTTGCACGGCTTTGTTGAGTTACTTTCAACAAATCCCACACCTCTCTTGGTAGCCGTCATCCTGTTTGAACTATTTGTGGTCGTTCTTGAAGTTCAGGGCTCAAATATTGCTCAACGCTCAACACTTTGTGCTCTAATCAACTAATCAAATCTCAAGTGAACAAGTGTTGTCTCGTGGCTAGCCCCTGGAGTTTTATAGTGCCTTTTGAATTCGAATTCCACCGTTCCCCCCAATTCTGGGTCATTAATGCTTTATTGGCAGCAGATTGTCCCAAATGTTGCCCTTAACTCATGTCGTAAATACCTGCTGCCCGCTCCCTTTTTCCTTAAATCAAAAATATCGTCATGAATAGTGACACCAACCGTCACTTCCCAACCTACTCGTGTGGTAGTACAAGCCCTTGTGCGTAGGCAAGAACCTTGGGACATGCTGATTCTGTGCACATCTCCCAAATAGACTCACACATCTCCCAAATAGACTCTTTTATAGTCCCGCACTCTCTTTCAACTGCCTAGAGCACTGAGACTGCGCTCCCTATGGCTAATCAAGTGGTCATACCACCTATGCGAGACTTCAACTCACCTTTCAGTATCGTCTCCAGAAACTCCTCAATTCCTTCGCGATATCTGGCACCGAGCATTCTACTATATGTAGTGCGCTCCCCTGGTTCCTGTGTTTGGTGAAGTGTGATTGTAGCCATGGCAGTAGAGTCATAAATTATCTGTGACAATCTTCTGATGCAGTGGTATGATCATTTGTATCTGGCCTTGTCATCCTTGGTTTATTGATGAAACATGCTTACGTGATCTCGTTTTCCAGCTTCTTGATCTCAGCATCCATCAAAATTCTTTTCTTCCTCAATCATACCCAGTCCTTTTCGAGTTCGCGAATTCTAAGGTTCCCTCACCGAATGGCTTCCTAAATCCTTATATGTTCGACCTCACATAGCTGTGTGATTTCTTCATCCTGGTCATCACGCACCGTCACAACTGCAAGAGCCATTACGTGCGGATCCCTTTTTGTATTATCTTCATAAATTACGATTTCTACTCTATTTTTCACCTTTGGAATCATCTCCGCACTCAGGGTTTTGCACATGGTCCTATAGGTCCATCGAACAGTTAGCATGCGCAGGTCCCAATCAGTTCGTCTTGCTTGGTGAACCTTGTTTAGTACTCCACACACCCTATCAAATTCTTCGTCATAGATAATTGGTAGCATGCATCACCTTTCCTGCTATTGTGGTTTGTTCAGATTCTCTATTCTGGGGGTGGTGTGCGCTTGTGTGGAATGTACAACATATATATGTGCCGATCGGGAAAGGTGGGTGCGCAAGTTGTTCTACCTCTACTGATTGGCTTTCATTCGGAGCTGGGGTTTTCCAAAACGTAGGTGCATCATCCTTCTGCATCTACGCTAGTCCTCAAAATTTCCTTGATTCATACCCCTCCATCATGCGGGAATTGCGTGCAGCACCCATTTCAGAGCATCAAATCGCTACTGTTCTGGTACTATGCTTTCAAATTTGCTCAGAAATTCATCCACCACTGTTAATCCATCATATGTCGGCAGCTCCCTTTCCTATGTTGTCACGCAACGCAATGATCTAATCATCATGTTGCAATTAAGAGTTGTTACTTTGTGTAGCTGATTCTACCATCGCTCTACTTCTTCGTCTGAATCTGAAGTGCAAGAGCTTTCGCGCTCCCACAAAATTCTTCCATCTGTAGTCAGATTCACCCAATCTTGTTCTCACGCAGTTATCTTGTAAATAAAATCGAGATTGTCATCACTATCATCATCGCACACCGGTTCAGTGTATCATGCTCCTTTGACTAGATCTAGCGGTACTACTACGCATAGTGACTTCTTCTCAAAGATCATTTTTCACTTCTTCATATTTATGATTCCATTCATATTGGTGGCATAGTCTATTCCTAGTAGTGTGAGATAGGGATTACTGTCATCGACAATTTCTATCACTTCAAAATCTGCTTGTGCACTCACACCTTCAATACCTACTGTTATCCCTTGCAATCTTCCCATGGGAAAAATCTTCTGTTGGTTCGCCATTTGTAACTGAATAGGGGACCATTGTAACGTGTGTTTGTCCATGCATTCCCATGTTTTTTTTGGTAGTACATTCATATCCAAACCCAGATCCATGATTACCTAATCCATTTCATACTCACCGATTTGCGAAACCAACCTCATTTCCCTTCCTGTGCGCAATGCATGCTTTTCAAGTTTCCAGATGACGCGCAGTTCTCTTGACCCCGTGCACCTAGTGACAAGTTCCTGTAGTCCTTTGACTGCATTGTTGTCGCACAACAATTTCATGCATGTCTCCAGAAAGGTAGTGAGCATTAAAGGATCCATTCCTGGTTCTAGTTGATCCTTACTACCTGAAGTGGAGGCCTCCGTGAAGCTCTTCTTAGCTTCCATGAATGTCTCCTTCACGCATTCTAAATCAAATTTAGGTTCCTTCATAGGAGCCTTGCAAACCCATGCACTTTCTTCTGGTTGCTTCCCTTTATGATCTCTCATGGTCATACCACTCCTAAGCATCATGTTTACATTTAGGTATTCTCACGCAACTCATACCTCATCATTTGTAAATTCTGAGTCAGAGGGGCCTGGAGTACCTCTTTTTCGCGCATCCTCGCTATCAGTGAAGGGTAGTCTTCTGCCTCATGATCAAACTGGGTACAATACAAACATGATGTCCTTGTTGGGTTTGTACAATCGCAAGAATAGTGCCCTGGCCCTCTGCAATTGTAACAAATTAGTTGTCTGCGAACCCTTCCTAGTCCCATCCCACCTCAACCTCGACCACGCCCCTAAAATCCAGTGTGCGCCATCCTTGCATTTGGGTTGAGGGCTCACATTTCAGTCTGCACCCTATAGGCAGGAGTTTGATCCATAATTAGTTCATAGCTTCAGCAGGTGCAATCATCATGGCCTACCAACCTACAGACATTACAAAACAATTGTTGGGACATTTGCGTATACATCTGCAACAGATGACAATTATCTGTAGTGTGTTTTCCTCCTATCTGATAGATCGCACACCATAAAATAGATGCCGCACTTGGCCCTACCTGTGCCTTCCGTCTCAATGGCATTGGCCCTCCTCCTACCAAGTAGTTCCCGAACAATGGACAATGGTCCTTATCATGCCCTTAGCCTTTGCATTTTATGCACCATACTTCCTCGCGCGCCTCCAGCCGAGGTGTCATGTCCTATTTCAAACTTTGCATTTCTAGACACAGATTCTGTAGTTGCGCATGGATTTGTTGGATTCCCAACCTAGGTTCTTGTATAGGGGTCTCATGTAATCTCATTGCCATCTCCAACACTTCGCCCTGGTGGAAAGTTTTTGCTGTGATAGCGACGTCCTTAAGTGCGATGTTAGAGATGCTACAAACCATGCATGATGTTGTCCATTTGTCAACAGCATATTGGCTTCACGAATCGTACTCTTCAGCCTTTGGTCCAGATCCCAGGGGGTCTCACTCGAGAGAATCACGATCTCCTTAAACCCGATGATTGATTGTGTTTCTGATTTTGGCCTACTAAATTCCCTGTTCAGCGCGACCTATATCTCTGCGATTCTTGTGTTTGGGTGGTCATTAGAATGCTTGATATACCATGTTAATGCGCTATCCTGTAGAGTGCAAACTAGTGTAGCCTTCTTAATATTGTCATCCACGACGCCTTGTGCTTCCCATACTCCTCTTACCGCGAACCAGAATTGGTTTGGATATTCATTCCCCACTCCTCTAAATACCGGTAGTTTGATATCACTCACCATACTGAACTGTGGTGGTGGCAGAGGTGGGGTGGGTGGAGATGGAGGTGAGGAGGGTGAGACGGGAAGTGGTGTGGGTGGAGGTGGTAAACGTAGAATACGTTGTCTTATCAGACTGATCACGCTTCTGGGAGAAACTTTCACAAGCTCTTCCTCACTTTCCCACGAGGGTGAAATTAAGGGACTACTTTCCAATTCTTTACTACTTCCTCTTCTAAAGATCTTCCTACTCCAGGTAGTCCCAAACATTAATTTATTCGCATGATCTGGTTTTTACACAATAGCATCTTAATCAAGTGTTCAAATATTTAATATACTTACCTCGCAGTCCCTTGAGGAAACATTGCTACACCTCATTGTAGCTGACGATTGTGTCTACCGCAAACTCAGTGATAAATCCTCTTATTATTTGGTCGACCCAATGGTCCATAGCTCGTGCAATCTTATCTCCTGATGCTTCTAGTCTGTGCACTAATTTTGGAGTCCACACTATTGGTTTGTTGAGCCTGAACCTTCCCTGGCTATCTACTAACTTTGCAATCCACTCATATAGCTCAGAAGGAAAGGGTGCAAAGAAAATCTCATGGATTTTTGTATACAAGTAGTGCTCCAACCACTGTTCCTTAGATACTCACGGAGTTTTGTTTTCCTACGTCGTGAACTCATGAATCATCTTGCCCAACCACTCTTCAATTTCTTTCTTCATTGGATTCCAGTGGCACGACATGGGACATCCCTTATGCAGATCCCAGTCCTGGCAACGAAACCATTTGTTGGATTGTATGGGCCTGACAAAGGTTCATAGGTGATTTAGCCAACAAAATCTCGGTACTACTGGCCCTTTCGACAAAAATACGTGGAGTGTGGATTGAGGTCTCACCCGAAGTAGTATGGGAGGGTGCTAGAACCAGGTTTCTGCACCCTGGGGATGTTTGATGAGCTTTTGGAGGTCCGCGGTTTGATCCTGCACGCACGTCACTACGCACACTTGTTATTCCTTTGCAGCCTACGATGTTGCTTCCGCGCAGCCCTACTCGGGGCGCAACCCATATAATACCCACATTCCTTATTATTCAATCCGTTTACCTGATTACTTAGCTTATTTATGTAATACTTAATGATTATTACAATATATTCATCAATTATATCAGTGCTCATGATAAATAAAACAGTATAAAATTAAAGAAGGCAATGCACAACAGATACACAAAAATAGGAATCAACTTTTCTTTATTATTCTTCGATCTTACAGACTCGACACTGCCCTGTACACTCAGCCGCATGGGTCCGTGCACTCAGCTGTGGACTCTACTAGGCCTCTGCGCACTCAGCTACAGAGCCTCTTCCTACCACCATGACCCAACACACTTAGACTCTTACTCTATGTTTGAACCATTCATATTCTTCTCTCTAATTCGCTATATTTTCACTCAGAGCCTCACTCTATTTATACAATCCCATGGTCCATGGACAATCCCACGGTCCGCGGACCATGGGTAGGATGACATGAATTTACATTACATTACAATACTTTAGGGTGGATAACCTTATGACTCGTCTTATACTTCGTGCTCCACACCCGTAATTCATGGAGTCTTACAAAACCTTTGACCAAACTTGGGCTTTGAGCCCCAAAACATGCTGTGGGGGGATTCCATGCGCAATAAATTATTAGAATTTTCAACCTCCTAACTACCCAAATATTCGAACATTACGTTGAAACATGACAAATTACATGACTTGAAAAATATAATAACATTTTAAAGTAAACATTTAATCCTAAATCAATCTGAGATTGTGGATCAATAGAGGGTTCTGCTTTTGTAGTAGCATCTTGTGGCAACATCCATTCCCTAGTCTTCCTCCAGATTTTTGTACTTGTACTTGGGGAATTTACAAATTTAACATGTGCTATCCTAAAGGCTATGATTCTGTTTCTATGTAAGATTCTCAATAAAAATATTTTTCATCATCCAAAGAAGTTGAAAATCTCTATGAAGATAATTGAAAATTGTATCTCCCTTTAATATTGTAGTCTTTTCATGTGTAGAATTAATCTTAATTTTTTCTTCCACCAGTAATGTTTCATAAAGTTCCCAGGATAACAAATTGCTTTGTTGATCCCAATAGGATGGTAAACCAATCCTTGTTCTTTTATGAAAAATGATATTGAATTTCATCACTGCTTCCTTAATTTCGATCAGTTTCTTTGCTTTTTTATTGTTGGTACCTTTCAATATAATTTTTTTTTTTTCCATCACATGTTTAGTCATGTCTTCTATTCCAAACTCCATTTCCTATGCAGACTTTGAGTTTAAGAAGTCAATCTATTTCTTAGCAAACTAGGATCTATTCTATAGCTTTTGTTTATTACTCAGGATGAATTCTTCTAAATCTCTAACAATAATATTATCCTCTTCAATGATAACTAGGAACTACCATAAATTATTTACTGTATTAATTATGTGATTCCATAAGATTTCTCTTGCTTGTACCAGAGATATGTTTTCTTTCAATTTCTCCTTTAATTCTTTAATTTCTTGATGAATAACCTGGAAATCCCTTTTGTATTTTTCTACAGTCTTCTTGGTTATAAACAAATCATCCTCAGTTTCCTTGATAATTTTCACAGCATTGTCCAACTTTGTTTGTTTTTTCTTCAACTCATTTTCGACAATGTGCAATTCAGTTCTAACTTGAGTCATTTTCTCAGTAGGATCATTTGAATCTACTATCACTAGAATCATGCATACATGTGAATCAATATTTTGTTGTAAAGAAATATTCATCTCCTTCAAATTCATTATTTCTTCATCCCTTTGTAAAAGATCTCTGACCAGTAACTCATCCTCTTTTTCAACCCCTACTACCTCTTAAGGCATGGGATGCTTTGTAGAGAGAAATTTCAACTGCTTCTTCAGTAGCTGAATTTCTACCTCAGCACTCTGTTGTAACTTCTAAATTGCAGACCTGTCTTATGGATTCATAGCAATCTTGACAATTATCTTCTTCCACCCCTCATTCTGGGTGTTAAGAGCTCTGGAATTTTCTTTCTCCAACTTCAGCTGGTTTACCACTTTATCTAACATATTTTCATCTTTAGAAGCAACTGAAGCATAATTATATAAATCATGGAAGATTAATTGACTAGTCTACATATGTAAATTAATATTATCGGGTAATGGAATCCTCTTTGCATTTATTGTTAAATTAACAGTCTCGAACCCTGCTGCAGATGTCACTGACAGTGTTTATGGATGAGAGAGAAAAAATTTCAACCGACTTTTCTAGATCCATATATGATAACAACCTTATTTGATATTCAAAAGATACTTGACCTTCTGATTTTGATTCCATATTTTATCTAATATTCTTATTTCTTTCTTCCACCTTCAAAAATATTTGTTTAATCATGGAAACTGAATCTTGAGAAGATTCTCCTCGAATTGGAGAAGAAGGAGTACAAAAAGTCCCCCTCAACTACAATTGTATACCAACAACTGCTGATGTACTAGTCTCTTCAGATACCTTTTCCTTTTTTCCTGCTTTGTTTTCTTCTTCCTCTAGATCAATGTCCTCTGACCTACCCATTTTCAGGTTCTTTTCAGTAGCGAGAGGGGTCTCAATTTCTATATTTCCCAAGAGAGTTGTCTCTCCTCCATTTGTCCATCCTTTCTAATTATGGTTTGATTCATGCATAAAAGGAGCATATCCATTTTCTATTCTTCTGTTTGAAATTATATGATATAGATCATAAGTCCATTTCTCCTCCAACAATAAATTCATTCCTTCTAACAATTTCTAGACTTCATCTGTTGGTTTCCTAGTATTCACAATGAATGGTCCAATAGTCCCAAGGAACCTAAAAATGAGTCCCTTCATTGCATTTACAAAATGTACCTAATCCACATTTAGACTCTTCCTAATGAATTCCAGAGAAAACATTCTCATAGGAGCAAAAGTTGGTAATCTTTAAGGCTCAACCTCAGCTCCATACAATCTTATTTCAACACGATCCTTGAAAGAAAACAAATCTCCAACATTTACATATTTACTCACTTGAAGGAAATATTGAGATTTAGGGAGAAAAGTTGGTGCAAGTGAACTGTATATGATTGAATACACAAATTAAAGGAAAGAGGATACAAAATAGGACAGACCCTCATTTTTAGGATCAATTCTTACTACATCACTCCAAAAAAACACTAATTGTTTATGCTTGAGAGTGTCCATTATATTCAACCCTAATTGCATGAATTTTTCAACATTGGAGTACAAAATAAGATAGGTCACAAGAGAAGGAAACCTAAAATAACCTATCAGAGTGAAATTCATGAATTGGACATTAATTACTTTTTCCCAATATGTTGGTATATCCAAGAACAACTCTGGGTTTCATCATTACAACAAACATTCTTAGAACTACTTTGTCACTGGCCAACACCTAAAGAACTAGTCTTACGTATTTAGTAAATATATCCAAGGGAAAATGAGTGGAATATACAGGGAATTCATTTTCCATCAGTCATCAAATACAAGAGAATTAGAGCACAGTCTGGTTCGGATAAATCTTCAAAATAGACAGTCAATGATTCTCCGGAAAAAGACAAGTAAGAATCTCTAGAAGGATATCATAGTGCTTGTTGAATCAAGAGGGAGGACACCTAAAAAATACTTTCTCATAGCCAATTCATCATAAAGAACCTTTGAGGATACATTTTTGAAACTAGCCAATGAATAAATTCAGGAAACATATATGTTTAAGGAAAAAAGGCTGCCAACACACCAAATTTTAGCATTGCAGCATAAATTAGGGAATTAGACTGGTTTAGCTAAACATGTTGGCAGAATTCATGATGGATAATAGGGAAAGAAACATCGAGGATATCTCTTTCAGTATCCATGAGCATAATGTGAGAAGGGGAACTAGCTAAAACAATTTTCTTGGAAATTTTCAAAGGATAAAATAATTGATTATGACAAAAATACTTGGTATTGGTGACGAGGCTGACTCAAACATGAGTTGGACTTTGAATTTATTGACAACGAGCTGTTGGAAATAATACTGAGAGGGGGGTGAATCAGTATTATCAAGTCAATTATTCATTTTTCAAAGACAAATTGTATATGCTACTTCAGTTAATTAAAACCGCGTATATACGCAACTATTCAGAAGGAAACCCGCGTATACAAAGCAAACTTTTAATTTATATAATCTTTTTGATGATGATTGTTAATCAGTGATACAAAATCAAATAACCAGTAACCAGAGACAGTGAAACAGAGCAGAAAGACAATCACACACAAGAACACAAGATATAAGGTGGAAACCCAATGTGGGTGAAAACCACCTGCTGCAATTCGTCTCTATCTTTTCTTTAATTAGAAACTTCTTTCTACAATGTACTGGTGCAGACCTTTACTAGTACGCACGCTGCAACCTGCAGAGAGCTACTACTCTCTCTCATTCTCCAGCTTCTCCTGGAAAGGAGCTACAACCCCCTTTAGCTCTTGTACTAGTCAAAGTACTAGTACGTAGGTGCTGGCCTACAAAAGGCTACAACCTTCTCTTTCTTCCAGGGACCACATTTCATAAATTTTCAGAATGGATCCATGAACATCAATCATCAAGAATTTTTCTATCAACCAATCTCCTTTCCACCAATTAGATACTTCTCTGACGGCTGTACCCCAAAACATAGTACCAGAAACCACACACCAAAACCCAGAATACAACAACAATAAACAAAAGCAGCAAGATCACAGATTAAAACATCTACGCTACTTTATTAGCCTGAAACATGCGTGCATACGCTTCTGCGTATGAAACAACCTGCGTATATGCGTTCTAACTTCACTGAACCTGCGTGTATACGCGCCTTCTCTTCACTGAACCTACGTATAGATCTATAAGAGATAATCCGCTCTTGCAGATATTCAATCACTAATTAACCCAGATTATTAGACTTATAGATCAAGAAAGCGCTAGCAGGTCAAAAAGATACTATCATTCAAGCTTAAAGATTATGACCCATGAATAGAACTTATCCTTCCTTTTGCGCTAAGGTTCCTCCTTCATTCAGATCCAGATCTACATCATAACCCAATTACCATTATACTAGCTCTAACACTTTTTCAGACCTTCAATAATAATTCAAATGATCCTTTGTCACAAGATCTCCTTCCTCTTTTATAGCCTTAGGCCTTCCTCAATACCATGGTCCAAAACCATAAAATTTCAATACCATGAACCCAAAACTAGGGATCAACACATCTGCCGAGACGTCATGGTCCAAAACATAGGTTCAAATCCCAAGGACTAACTGCCATGGACCAAAAGTATGATCCCCAACATATACACGCTTTTTCAACGTATAACCCGTGTGTATACGCGTCTTTGTTTAGATGAACCTGCGTATATGTCTTTTTCTTCTCTCTGAGTGGCTGAACTGAGATCTGTTACCAAAGAGAGTTGCCATCAAGGACAACACCTGTGCCATAGCTCCAAACCTGAGCCATAATGCCAACAATCTCCCCCTTTGGACTTGATGGCAACACCAAGAGATCTCCCCCTTTGACATCAAGGGAAAAGGGTTGTGCTCCCCCTGAGTACATGCTGAAATCTCTGTTCTGCTGAGCTGACCATGCTCCCCCTGACTGAAGGCAAGATTTGCAAAAAATATGTTCTTCAAGAAGAACCAAGACTTATACATCATACAAGACCTTCCTAACACCAAAATACTCACTAGATACATTCATCACCCAACCAATTGGGGATCATCTATCCAACCAAGTGGGAATACATCAGAAATTTACATATGATGACCAAATACATTACATATTCATCCCAGGCATAGTGGGGAAACCAATATAGGCCGTTACATGACCTTGACACCATATAAGAAAGAGATACATGACATAGAGACGAAATATATGACTTATGAAAGTCATCAACAACTGATAGTAGCAGCAATTGTCAATCACCATTCAGATCAGCAACCAAGATTTCCTTCTATTCTCCCTCTGCTTCTGTACCTCCTGAAATCAACAACAACTATGAACCAGAATCAAAAGTTTCTAAGATAATGCCAATAATGCATTATTAGAAGATTATCTGCTCCCCCTGAACCTGTGCCGGATGGTCTCTGTTAGACCCACATCAGAATATCTTCAACCAGAGCCTACTTCTGATATCCATCAAGCCTCCAAATACGCGATTTTCTCTGCACATACCGGCATATGTACGCGGATCCTCCTCATCAAACACGCGTACACCCATTTTTCTCTGCAACAGACAAGTTTTAATAGTAAGATGATACAGAAACTACTCCCAGCTTCTATTTGCGATATTCAAAACTTTCCCTGGGCAGTCGTTTGGTGAGAATATCAGCTACTTGTTCCTTAGAAGGAACATACTCCAATTTAACCTTTTGTTCCAATACTTTTTCTCGGAGAAAGTGATACTTGATCGGTATGTGCTTGGTCTTTGAATGCATGACTGGGTTCTTCGAAATGCTGATTGCACTTGTATTATCACATAAGATGGAGATAGGTGGTGTACAAGTGATTTGAAAATCCTGCAGAGTCTGCATCATCCATAGAAGTTGGGTGCAACAAGATGCAACAGCCACATATTCTGCTTCAACTGTAGATAAAGCAATCGAACTCTGTTTCTTGCTGAACCAAGATACTAATCTGGAACCCATAAAGAATGCACCACCACTTGTGATCTTCCTATTATCCACGCTTCCAGCCCAATCTGCATCTGTATAAGCATGAAGTGTGAGATCTGTATCTCTAGGATACCATAAGCCATAGTTTTGAGTTCCTTGAAGATACTTGAAAATTCTCTTCATTGCCTGAAGATGAGTTTCCTTTGGATTTTCCTGAAATCTTCCAATTATTCCTACTGCATGCATGATGTCTAGTCGGGTACCTGTCAAATAAAGTAGACTTCCAATCATAGACCTGTAGGTTGGTTGATGCACTGCTGCTGATTCATCATTTGCACTGAGGCTGCATCCTGTGAACATGGGGGTACATACTGGTTTTGCATCTTCCATGCCATATTTCTTCAAAATCTGCTTGAGATACTTGGTTTGAGACAAGAAGATCCCGCCTTCATTTTGTTGGATTTGCAATCCAAGAAAGTATGTCAGTTCTCCAAGAAAAGACATTTC
>APFE030314597.1:211176-241994 GCA_000404065.3 Pinus taeda
TCCAGACTCATAGTAGTCTCCTTTGCCAGATGCTTTGAAGGCAACTTCTCTCCTATCTGATGGTCCTCCTTTCCTCATTTCATAAGCAGTTAGAATCCCATGCAATTGTGACATTTTAAGGTTTTGAAGATTCTCCTTTTCTTCTATTGCAGAAACATTAGATTCAAACCTAGGGGACAAAGATCTTAGAACTTTTTCAACCACAACAGCCTCTTTTACTTCTTCACCCAATTTTTTCAAACAATTAACGATCTCATCTACCCGAAGAAAATAGTTAGCCACACTTTCATCATTGTACATTATGAGATTTTCATATGAATTCTGAGGGTTTGAAGTTTTTCTCGTTTTACCTGATCATCTCCTTCATAGCTTAGAACAATCTTGTCCCATATTTCCTTAGTGGATTTATACTGTATGAATTTGACAAATTCAGACTGTGATAGACATCCCAATAGAGTATTGACCTCCTTTGCATTCGTTTCATATTTCTTCTTCTCAGCTGGATCTGTGGGAGTTGATGATGGGAAAGTATACCCTGTATCTATGATATCCCAGACTTCAGTACCCAGAGATTGAAGATAGGTAGTAACTCTAACCTTCCAGTATACGAAGTTTGTTCCATTAAAAACCGGTGGTCTGATTGCTCATGATGAAAGATCTTCCTTCAAGTGATCAAGCTTCTTCAGAAGGACCTGCTCTGATACCAATTGTTGGAAATAATACTGAGAGGGGGGTTGAATCAGTATTATCAAGTCAATTATTCCTTTTTCAAAGAAAAATTGTATACGCTACTTCAGTTAATTAAAACCGCATATATACGCAACTATTCAGAAGGAAACCCGCGTATACAGAGCAAACTTTTAATTTACTTAATCTTTCTGATGATGATTGTTAATCAGTGATACAAAATCAAATAACTAGTAACCAGAGACAGTGAAACAGAGCAGAAAGACAATCACACACAAGAACACAAGATATAAGGCGGAAACCCAATGTGGGTGAAAACCACCTGCTGCAATTCGTCTCTATCTTTTCTTTAATTAGAAACTTCTTTTTACAATGTACTGGTGCAGAACTTTACCAGTACGCAGGCTGAAACCTGCAGAGAGCTACTACTCTCTCTCGTTCTCCAGCTTCTCCTGGAAGGGAGCTACAACCCCCTTTAGCTCTTGTACTAGTCAAAATAGTAGTACGTAGGTGCTGGCCTACAGAAGGCTACAACCTTCTCTTTCTTCCAGGGACCACATTTCATAAATTTTCAGACTGGATCCATGAACATCAATCATCAAGAATTTTTCTATCAACCAATCTCCTTTCCACCAATTAGATCTGGATCAAGTAGATACTTCTCTGACGGGTGTACCCCAAAACACAGTACCAGAAACCACACACCAGAACCCAGAATACGGAAACAATAAATAGAAGCAGCAAGATCACAGATTAAAACATATACGCTACTTTATCAGCCTGAAACATGCGTGCATACGCTTCTGCGTATGAAACAACCTGCGTATACATGTTCTGACTTCACTGAACCTGCATGTATACGCGCCTTCTCTTCACTGAACCTGTGTACAGATCTATAAGAGATAATCCTCTTTTGTAGATATTCAATCACTAATTAACCCAGATTATTAGACTTATAGATCAAGCAAGCGCTAGCAGGTCAAAAAGATACTATCATTCAAGCTTAAAGATTATGACCCATGAATAGAACTTATCCTTCCTTTTGCGCTAAGGTTCCTCCTTCATTCAGATCCAGATCTGCATCATAACCCAATTACCACTATACCAGCTCTAACACTTTTTCAGAACTTCAATAATAATTCAGATGATCCTTTGTCACAAGATCTCCTTCCTCTTTTATAGCCTTAGGCCTTCCTCAATACCATGGTCCAAAACCATAACATTTCAATACCATGAACCCAGAACTAGGGATCAACACATCTGTCGAGATGCCATGGTCCAAAACATAGGTTCAAATCCCAAGGACTAACTGCCATGGACCAAAAGTATGATCCCCAACATATACACGCTTTTTCAACGTATAACCCGCGTGTATACGCGTCTTTGTTTAGATGAACCTGCGTATATGTCTTTTTCTTCTCTCTAAGTGGCTGAACTGAGATCTGTTACCAAAGAGAGTTGCCATCAAGGACAACACCTGTGCCATAGCTCCAAACCTGAGCCATAATGCCAACACGAGCAACAACACAATGTACTGAGAGAAAATCCAAGAAAATGTTTTATAGCAGAATGAGAAAATATAGGAGGGAAAATGGAATTAAGTGCTATTGTTGGGGAAATGACTGAATTTAATGAGGGATTTCACATTTCATAGGACATTTGGATGAAGGTATATGACATGGTGAATGAAAAATATGAACTGTACTTAGGGGATCTCATTCCAAACAACTAGGTCACTTGCTAACATCACTGTGGTGAACTACTGTGTACGAGACTAATTCGTGGGTGGTGCCTCCACAGTAAATCTACACTGTTCATCCAAAATTCAACAAGCCCGCCAAAAACATTTGTTGGGGAACTACTCATGTTATCCTTTGACTTAGTTGTGTCGTTGGGTTTTCTACATCTGGGAGGTCCCATCTTCTTTTCCTTTCGCTCGCCACCAACTTGCCCACACTTTTACATTTCAACTACTGCCACATGGTACCACCATCCACCTTTATTTATTACAAGACACTTTATAGTGACACTATATCAGTATTAAAAACCTTTGATAAACCAAAGTAACTTTAGTTTAATCAAATAATAAGAAGTATTTCACATTTTTGTCTTTTCTTTTACAATTATATTTAATATGTACAACACAAAATTTAAAACAGGTTACACGAGTTTCATAACTAGAATTCTGAGTTCACTCTTTAATTTATGAATATGTTTTTAATCCAATTCATAGGATACATAGATGCTCTATTTTTTGTTATTAGATTTTATTTGCATAGGTGAGATTGGCCACTGAAAGGAAAACATAACATGTTGTAACTCTTCATGTTTGCATGAACACATTATTTAACACATCGTGCAAGATTGTATCCTATCAAGAAGGGGATTTGTGTTGTCAACCTAGTGATCACAACATCCCTTAGATTTCCTTGTTTCTTGCATTTGTGTGAATGATTAATAACAAGAACTTTACTACTAAAGGTCACGATATGCATTGTAATTATGTTGCATGTGAACTTTATAAGTTTCATAAAATATTGTGGTGAAGAGAATTTGTATTGATACCCAGAAAGTATGCATCCTTTAGAGTTCCTCCTCAAATGCTTTCCTTGTTAGTGGTTACAATTGACTAGGTTCTACTGAAGACGGGTTTTGAGACTTTTTTTTGTAAACAATATAAGAACACTTAAATTCATATGGATACATGAAAAAATATCTCTTGAGCCCTCACAAAACTTCCTTATGCTAGGTCATCCAACAAGTAAGTTCCCCATAAGTCTTGGTTTGTAATTTTCTTGATTTTCTTGCAATATTTATATTTTGTAGGATATAATAGAAGAACCATTAATGTTATAACCTTTGCACGTAGGGTATAGTATATATAATTTGATTCTCTTTGATTGATAACTTAATGTCAATCTTTCAAGTAATTAAATCCACTAATAGAGAGTATGTTTGTTAGAGAGAAATGGACCCAAGGAGATGTATAGAGAGTGTTTGTGTGATGGGTATGGGAAGCTAGAGGGTGGGGAGTAGTGAAAGTGATCAAGATAGAAAGAGAATAGGGGGGGGGGGGGGGTACAAAAAGAGATAGGAAATGAGTATAGAAGAGGGAGGCTTAGGGAAAATATTTAAGAGGGAAGGATATATATTGAAGACATGTAGAATAGAGACGGTTAGAGAAGGGGAGAGAGAGTCAAGTTTTTAGAGAGAGAAAGAAAGAGAGAGGTGGGAGACATATAGGGATAGAGATATATATAGAGGGAGATAAAAGGAAAAAGAGATTGGGGTTGGAGAGAGAGGGGGGAGGGGGAGATGAGGGAGTAACAGAGAGATGGATGTAAGAGGAAGACATATAGGGGGAGAGAAACAGGGATATGGGTGGGAGACATATAGGGAAGGTGAGATACAAAGGATACATATAGGGAGCTGGTAGAGATAGAGGGAGAAATATGTGGAAGGGAATAAAGAGAAAGAGAGAGAGGAGGAGCATTAGCTAAGAAAATAGATATATGGGAGGATTAGCTAAGCAAAGAGAGAGAGAGGGGATTATTATTTAAGTAAACAGAGAGAGACATATAGGGGGATACATAGGTAGAGATAGAGAGAAACCAAATGGAAGAGACATAAATGGAGGGAGAGTTCAAGAAGGAGGAAGATAGTCAAGGGAGAGAAAGGAGGGAGGGAGGAAGGTAAAGATAGATAGATAGATAGATAGATAGATAGATAGATAGATAGATAGAGAGAGAGAGAGAGAGAGAGAGAGAGAGAGAGGAGAGAGAGAGGAGAGAGAGAGAGAGAAATGGAGATATAGGGGAAAATATACAGGGTTAGAGAGAGACATAGGGGAGAGGTGGGGGTTATGAGAGAGGGGGAAATGAATGAGAGAGACATATAATGGGGGAGAGAGAGATAAAGAGATGGATTTAGGAGGGAGACATACAAGGGAAGAGAGAGATAGATAGAGAGAGAGGGAGACATACTAGGGGGGATATTGAGACATAGAGAGAGGAACATAGGAGTGATACATATGGGGAGGAGAGAGATAGAGATAAGGAAATAGGGAAAGGAAGAGAGATATAAAAACATGGAGACATAGGAAGAGAGGGGAGGGAGAGGGAGAGGGATAGGGAGATACAAAGGGAGGGAGAGTGGGGAGAGGTAGGGAAAATATATTTGCAATGAGGGATATTAGGAGATAGGAAAGAAGATAGAGGGAAAAAGATAAGGGGTTAGAGATAGATTTGGGAGGGGAGGGAGAGAGTTTGAAGGGGGAATATAGGAGGGGGACATATATGGGGAGAGTTATAGGAGATGTAGGAGGGAGACATAAATGGGGGAGGGGGAGAGAGAGGGGGTGTAACGCCCTCCTCCCACATTTACCCAAGCTAATCAGTCTGTTAGGGTAAGCAAGTAATGAAGAGTTACTATGATATGATCTAAGTCCCCATGTACAGTTAAAGAAGTGGAACCGATAAGACAAGACCAATCTGACCTTCCTCAAAAGCTATAGAACCTTTAAGAGCCAACCAAATAGTTCAGGTGTCCAACCCCTCAAATAACTTGGTGTTTTCTTGAACTAGACCCCAATTGAACCCTTGAAAATCCTTCCATGTGGCTAAAAACCTTTAGTCACATGCACAACATGGAATCCATGTGATTGCAACCTTTTCCAAGTAGTTTTGTGCCAACGATCCTGAAATTTCAGCCACATTTTCAGCACTAGGACTGAAGCCTCTACCCAAAACTTCATAAAACTTATAGAAATGATAAATAACAATGAAATAAGGCTACTAATGCAAAAAATTGAACAAGGTCTAAACCTAACCCCTACTAGCCATGGCATGCATATTGTCAAACATATCATGAACATGCAATGTACAGGCCATAATTAACATCTGAGCATAGGGGTTTCATACTTATCTGAGAATCATCAAGAAGGATTGATGTCACCTCATAATAGCTACAAGATCATCTATTAGGTCATACATTCATTTAAATTTCATTTTCTAATCAAAACATGATGAGAGCCATTTCTTAAGTCTATCATAAACCATGCTTATAATATTAAGATTTGAAAATGTAACTAGGTCACAGACTCCCACGTACCACCTGACCATAGATTGGGTTGAAAAAAATCGGTCTTTTATTCAATCACCCTTGTGCCATATTACAAGTAGGAATGTGGGATCTCATGGAATATAACAAATAAAACCTAACCAGGGCTTCTAGAGGCCAAAAGACCTCAACCCTCAACTAGTGATTCCATCTCATGGTCGTACATCACTAACCATCACCATATCAGCATCTACCCAAGATGTCTAGGCTTCCACAACATTTCTTCCAAACAAGGCTTCAAGGACTAGTAATTCAACCTATAGCTACCACAAGCTCTAGAGCGTTTCTCCGACTAGGGATTCCAGGATTAGTAAATCTACCCAATAAGGGATTCCAGAGAGTTTTTCCAACCAATGCTTCAAGGACTAGTAACTCAACCCAAGTTGTTACAGGGCTTCCAGAGCATTTTTCCAACCATGGCTTCTAGGAACTATTAACTCAACCCACAACCATAAGGAACATGAGTGCCAACTATAAAACAAAAGTAAACCCACAAAACCATGGTTATCCAGGAAATGACAAGGTTATGAGAAACCATTATCAATTCAGGCAATCCTCCATGCCAATGAAAAATCACAACCAAGAAACCACATGCATGCCTAAACAAGAAAGAAAATCATACATGCAACTCAGTACTTGCAAGAAAAATCCATTGTAGATGTTCGTCCCATTGTCTTCTTGCACTTTCCTAATTTTCCTTTTCCTTCTTTCTCCAAATCCCAAGTATGCCACACTCCTCCAAGAGTGCTCTAAGAAAACTCTAAGTGTCCAAGAGTATAATAGAGAATAGAAGAGAGAAAGAGAGAGAGAGCTCCAATATAAAAATCACAAAAGGTTGTGAATTGATCCCCATAAGCCTTTTTATCAATGAGGTTTCTATTTTCTTCATTTTCCATTATTTTCCTTCATTTTCTTCCTCACATGCCACTTGTGACCTTCCACCTTCATTTTCTCATGTTTTCCCTTAATTTAGTAAATAAATGCCAATAAATGCCACTTTGCCTTTCCAAAGCCTTTTCCAATTTTCATAGCATTAATTAATCACAAGTGATCCTTGTCACTATGTATTTTCCCAAAATTCATCTTGGAATATATGTTGTAGTGTTGTTTTAACTGATCGTAATTGACCTAGACTACAAACATTTAATTGTCAACCCAGGGTAGGTCTTGTTGTTTCAATGGAGTTCGCACTATCTGTGCCAATACATTACATCCAAGAATGAAAAATAGAAAGAAACAGTAAAGGATGTCGCTGAATCAATTGCAGAAATTAAATCATTCATATAGAAATTAAAACAATCCATGAAATTGAAATCACGCTTCACAAATACCATAGCAAGGGCACACCACACAATAAGCTAATGACTACACCAGCTGGTCACTATCATTCTGTTTAATCAAACCATTGTAACAACATAATATAATCTGGAATAGAAGTGGATACATTTCACAATTTATACAGCAACACCAAAAAACCATACGACAATAAAAGAAACAATAATATACAACTACTTCTACTACTGCAATTGATCCGGATTTAAACAGGAACGCAATAAAATACAGAGATAACCATATACACAAAGATGCAGCGGAAATAATACTTCATTTCATTAATGGAAAATACTGAAACATGCTTACAATCAGAAATGGAAATAAACTAGCTAGGGCGATGGTAGCTTATCTCTGAGAAGAGATGTGATGGCTACATGCCTCTGAACTGTGTTACAATGAGGCTCGAAGGCCTATTTATTGTTGAGAAACAATGAAAGACCCTTAACATTCCAAAACCTAACCCTAGGAGATGAAACGCCAAACTGTGGGCCCCGTTTGGGGGTAAGTTGGTACATCAACTTCCCGGGGTTGTAACTTTAGCATATGACCTCCGTTTGACGCGTACAATAGCTCATTAGAAAGATCTATCCGAGCACTATCATTGTTGGAACGGCAACACCGGTCCATGTTCCATGGACCCGTGTTGCCCTTGGAATCCCAAAAAACGTCGTTTAGGGCCTCAAAACGGCTCCGGAAGTTCAGGACCCGAAAAACTGCTAAAAATAGTAAGTTGTGTTACAATTAAGGAAACTGAAAATGCTGAGAAAGACAATGGTGGGGGTCCATGTGGACTTGGCAGGTGGCCACCAATATCCACCTGGATCAGGTAAGTTTGAAAACTTATGGAAGGGACCCTATAAGATTGCTGCATACAGAGGACAAAATGCATTTCTACTCAAAGAGATGGATGGACAAGATTGTTTAGGAGGACCAGTTAATGGTATGCTCCTGAAGCGCTATTTCTTCCAAGGTGATTTCTGAAATCATGAGGTGATCATTGCATATACCGTTTTACTTTCATTGCAAGTGCTCAAAAGGTATAATTCATTTCAACTTGGGGCCCGAGGTGAAGGCTATAAAGTTGAGTGATTTGTTTCAGCTTATGTATTATTTCAGTCTTTGAGTCTTGAGTCAGTTTTCATAGTGTCAGTTTCAGTCTTTGAAGTATCTTGACCGTATTACCCAATGAATGAGGCACTAGTCTAATTGTCCTGGATATCTATGGTTCTTTGCACCTCCAAGGAGCTACCATCCCCATTGGAGCCAATCTTAGTGTCAGTGTCTTCACACTGCCATCAGTGATCAAAATTTACTCTTTTGCATGTCATACTAGGAGTCCCATTCTGATGATTTGCATTCCATTAGGTCATAGATCAACTGGTGGTAGGGTCCATTTCAGTTTTCTCCCTCATGACACATATTTGCTGACTTCTTTTCATACTATTCAGTCAATGGTTCATGTTTATTTTCAATTCATTTCATCAAATAAGTCTTAGGTCTTAAGGTTTTAGTCTCATTAGGTATTAGGATTTTACCATGATTAATTTTCAAGGACTATTGATTAATAATGGTCAGCAAACACATGAGGATGACAATAATCATCAGAATAGTACTAATTTCTTAATTTTTGAGCTTAATAAAGTTCTCACCTCAAAACTAATTTTAAGGTGAAAATAGAGCATTGGTATATTAATTGTAAATTTCATGTAATTTTATTGATCCTATATGTAATAAATGGTTCCATGCTGCTCTTGGTCACTTGGTGATATTACCAAGTACATGCCACTGCAAAAAGTCAAAGAAATTGAGCATCAGTTCACCTATCCAAACAAAAAGTCAAATATCAAAAAAACAAAGTATTTGAAAAAGGCAAATAGACATTATAAAGTGGGTTTTGTACATCAAAAATTAAAAAGTGGAAAAACTATATAAATATTATCCCTCTATTGATCATTTAATTGTTTGAGTTGAAAATCAAGAGCTAAAAGTTGATTTTGAAGTGACATTGAGAAAAAGTGTTTAAGTGCTACATTTTTCGACAAATTCAGACCAGCGCTACGCACTAGAGGCCGGCTCTACGCACCTGGCAAATTTCCACAGTGTAAAAGTGAATGGGCGCTACACACCTAACTAGCGTTACGCACCTGGGTGAGGCACTGCGCACCTGGCAACAAAGCTCCAAATCGTTCCAAATTTCCCCAATTCGCCTCAAAACTCCCAAATTACCTCTTTGCAAGTAAGTAACTTAAATCATTCTTGTTGAAAGGGTTTTTGCATTAGTCTTTAGTGATTTTGTCTCTCAAGAAGACAAACCCTAGTTTGCACCAAACTGTCTCATAAATTTTAAAGCTCACTCATTTATTTTTATCATCCATTTGATGTTCCCTAAACCCCATTCCCTCATATAAAATTCCCTAAACATCATTCCCTCATATATTTTCCCCAATTCCCAAACCCCATACATACACCCCAAACCCTACACTATCCCCAAACCCTACTCACTCCCTAAATCCCATTCACACTCTCATTCACTCTCACCTACTTACCTATAAAATCTCTTCATACTCATCTTACATTCATTCCCGTATTTCTTGATTTACAACAAGAGAATACAACTATAAAAACAATGGAGAGGGGCAATGAATATGAGCTTGAATAAGACACCCTTAGTGACAGTTCCAGGGAGAAAAACATATAGCACAGGAAGCCTCATAAAGGAGGAAAACATATCAGAGAGGAGCCTACCAGTTTGAGGGAGCTGTAAGCCTACCCATTTGCCATTTCTTGTTTTAAACACCAGCCATGTTTTGGTTTTTGTGAAATGGTGGAAAGGGTTAAATTTCATCATGAATTAGCAAGGTTGTTTGTGACACATTTGGAAAATAATGCAGTAAACCTTGTTGGAGTTACATTCACTTTGTCACCAGCTGTTATTTCAGAGGCTACAGGTATTCCATATGTGGGTGAAAAGTGGAACAAAGGTCAGGATATTGACAAGAAGTACTATGAGCCTTACATCAAGGCTAGGTACAAAGACAAACTCAAGAGAGTATTCCCCTTTAAGTTCTTGGGAGACAGGTTTGCTCCATTGATGAAGATCATCATCAAGTACTTTACTTGTGAAGTAGGTTCTCCCGATTGTATTCTTACCACATTAGACTGCTGATGCATTTTACTAGAGTAAGGATGATGGATATCCCTTACTTCATGTTCAGAAATATTGAGAAGATGACACTTTTTGTAAAGAAGAAACCATATCCCTAGCAGTTGACTAGCATTTACCACTTCTCTTTGATTAAAATCATTGTTCTACATCAGCCGACCCTTCTTAACATGCCATGGGAGTCTTTCATTTCTCATGAGATTTTCAAAGGCCCTCAAATCTTTTCATTAGTTCCTCATGAAGAAGGTGGACCTTCAGGACATGAAAAGGTCAAAGAGACTGAAACTGTTGGAGTGCCAGTGTTTATGACATATGGGAGAGGCACTAGGAAACTTTTTGCAGCTGCCAGGGGAGTATCATCTCCACAAGGTGTGGAAGGGGTCTCGCCTTCATCATCAAGCTACAGGCAAATGCTATCTCCACAAGGAGTGGAAGGGGCTTTGCCTTCTTCTTCAGCTAAACAGCTACAGGTTGAGCAGAAACACAAGGGTAAAGGTAAAGGCAAGAAAAAGATGTATAAGAAGGATCTTGGAGAAGAGCAAGAAAGATATTTTGATCTTGTTGATCATGAGGAGACACAAGGAGTTGATTGTCATTGACTTAGAAGCTCAAGATCCAAAAATTGCCAAAGACATGATCATTAAAGAACAAGAGGCTGAGAAACAAGCTTTGTCTGACAACTTAGAGAGGGCTAAGTGCATCATCAAATATCTAGAGCAAGAAAACAAACAATTAAGCGACAAGCAAGTCCTCATGGAGTTGCAAATGATCAAGGAGAACAGGCAAAAGGCTAACAAGGCCAAGGTCAGGTTGACTTCAATTGAACAAGAGATCAAGAATGGCCAAGAAACTTGGCTTGAGAGGGTCAATATACACCTTGAGGGGCTCATTGAGAAGGAAAAATGAGACAAGAAGATGCTTCGCCACATGGCCTACCACTACATGACTCGTAACAAAATCTGCAACATAACAATAAGGAAGCTTAAGGCTAGGTTGAGGAAGGCCTTAAGGAAAAAAAAGGAGCAAGACAAGTTGAAAATATTAGCTGAAGCCTCACTAGCCCATCAAAGCAACTAATGGTGGTGCCTAGTGCCAAATCTGGGCAAGTTTTGATAAGTTTTTGTCATTTTGAAATTTTGAAATTTTCCAACATAGAAAATTGCCCTAGGTGCGTAGCGCCACCGGTGCTATGCTTTTCACTGGAGGATTATTTGAAGAAATGGCTTACATATCTAGATTCATCATGATGAGAACATCAAACCCAGAAAATATCAGAAATTGTGCAGCAAAACTTGGTCACCAAAGGGTAAAAAAACTATCAAAAAATGACCTCTCTGCCTCTTTTTGGACACATAGAAGCAGCCTTGGGAGATTTCACGTTTGTGGGGGCAAATGACATCTAAATGAAAAAATTCAAGATGTTCTAGAAACTAAACAGGAAGACCTTTCCAATGAGCTATCTTGGGCTCAATTGGGCTAAGGGGAAGGCCTCCACAAGTGGCTGTGAAGCAGTGCTACGCACCTGGCCAGTGGCCCTATGCATAGAACCTGTTTGCCCAAAAATCCAGTTTTCGCCTAGTTTCTCTGCAAAATGACTTTTTCTCTTTTCATGGATGAATTTATGATTGTAATTAATGCTATGCTATGTAAATGTAATTGTGAAATGATCTTAGAGGGTAGATTCATGATTTTGAGGTGGTTTGGGGGTCAATGAATCAGTTCCATGGTTTTAGAGGCAAGCTGTTCCACTGCCTATATTCCTATTCCTTGTTTAGATATGTTTGAAACAGTTCCTTATCTCTTGGATTCGACCCTTGATGGCTAGCATAGGTGGTTTGATTTTCTATATTATGTACTTTTTCAGTCATTAGCAAAGGTTGGACTCTCTTGGATGCTCTGAGCTACATTATACATCTCTACTGCAGTTTGGCAAGGAAATAAACCAGGATTTGTAGCTATTTTTATGGGATACTTGTGGTAAAGTGGTTTTTTCATAGTTTCTTCTTCTGTTATTAGTTTTTCTCATGTGTTATGTGTGCCACAATATTATTCATTCTTCTAACTAAATGAAATCAAGATAGATAGGTAGAATACATTGGTTACAGTGCTCTGCCTTCGGAATCCATTTAGTTTTTGATGTTTTCTATTGTTTGAAGAGGACTCATGAGCTTTGCATGCCCTCCTCAGCTCCTCACCAGTCTTAGACCTACCATCTCACTCAATTTCAAGTGCTAAAACACCTACCTACCTCCTCACCAGTCTTATATCTACCATCTCACTCAATTTCAAGTGCTAAAACACCTACCTACCTCGCCCCATAGAACACCTTGCATTCCTGACTTGATTTCCCAGACCCAAAGCTGCCTGCTCCATTGAATCCAACAAAACCATCAAAATCAATCAAAAAACCCTAGAGCTACTATACCTAGCCTAAAATCCATATTTGCAATCATATCGACTGAGATTGACAAGGAGAGAGCCCTCTCCCGACCTGGTAGGGCTAGCTACCATGTTAAGCTTGGTTTGTGGTTATCCTAAGATTCCCTCCCTTCAGTCTGAGGTCAATCTAGGCTCTAACAAGAGCCTCCTTTCAGGCATCTGTGGTAGTCCCATGGGTTTAAAACCTCCTTTGAGGCAACCCATGGGTCTCAAAATAGAGATATAAAACATAAAAAATAAAAAATAAAAAGGAAAATGAAAAAGAAAAAAACAAAGGAAATGAAATGGAGCCTTTATATTAGTTTTGCTAACATATTTTTGCAAGGTTTTTGTCATGATCAAAAGGGAAAAAAATCATAGTAAGCAACCTCAACACTCCACTTTTAGACCTACCAAGCTAGCTATCTGCATGTCCTTCATCATTCCATAAACCTCCCCATGTTCCTCCATCATCAGGAAACCTATCTCAGTCAATTCTACCTCAGTCCTAAAGTGCTACAAGATTGTCTTGAAATGGTACAACATTAACCATATTTTCTATAGGATTGTGATCGACATAGAGAGGGGGGTCATATTTTATGCTTTCCATCGGGGAATGAAAAGAGAAGTCCAACGCACCACCACCATCCTTCCTCTACACCATTTAGAGACTTGTCCATCCAAAAACCCATCTTTGTCCATGAAAAAAGTCGATTTTCACCCCTTCTTTCACAATTTTCACCACCACTAAAGTTTCTGATTCTTGTCCATGAGCTCACCATGAATTCTCAAATATTTTGAATGCATTGCATGAGGTTTATTGCCATCATGTAGGAGTTAGTATGAATGCTTCACGAAGAAATCCAAATTTGTATTAGCCTGCACAAACCCTACATGACCACATTTGGAAGCACTTAGAAGCACCATAATGAAGACTTAGCCATCTTGAAGCATTGAAGGATCATATTTGTGATTTTGGGAAGCCACAAAAATCTTGCAAAGATGATACAAGATCATTGTTCATCTCTAAAAATAGTAGCTTGATCCACCATTAGAAGAACATGCATTAAAAAACTTCGCTTAGTCAAACACATATCAGAAAAAATCTACAAATTTTTTATTTTCCAAAAGTAGAGCCATAACACAAAGAAACTAGTATGGAAGATGACAACTCAAAAGGTCAGAAGATCAACCACCATTTTGAAGTAGCATGAAAACATTAAAGCATCCAGAGACCGTCAGGTAGGCACATGTATGAAACTCCTCACCTCTTCCTTTAACTACATGGTAGTTCAAAAATGTTTTAGATATATGAAGAATGTGGTTTTTGTAGGTTGGAGGTGGCCAACAGTCTCAACCACCCTTGAATATTTAAGTGCAGCTAAATCCCTCACTCTTGTAACATGGAAAATGGTAAGATAGGAGGGTGATCATTTTGAGTGGACCAACGGGTCTATAAGGATAATACATAGGTGGTAGGTGCGGGAAAGATCACACAACATGTTGAGCCCACTACCAAAACTAAAAAAGGAATAAAAGGATGAGCCCTAACCTCATTTGCATAAAGAAGTTCATTCTTAAAATGGTAATAGAGGCCCACTATGTCATCGAGATTCAAGCTTGCTACAACAAGCGGTCCCCTAGGATTCTACAAAGGAGATCCACGGTCGAACGGTAGGTCTTACGGGATCTAAGATAGTTCCTACATGATTACAAACAATTTCTACAAGATTGCAGATAATTACTAAAAGATCGGCCCAAGAGGTGGAAAAGGGTTCAATTTGGTGCAAATATTCATTGAAACCCCCACAACCATGAAGGAGTCTCCTAAGGAGGGGTAATTATTACATTTTACTCACCTCCCATGCACAACAAATTTGATGTTTTGGTCAATTTTCATCTATATAGACATCTTGTAGAAAACCCTTAAAATTATTTTCTTTCCAAAAACTTTTTTTAATGTGATGAAAGCAAGGTAGCAATAGAATTAATTTTCTTTGAATTTGGCATGTAATTTTCCTCCCTCTGGTCAGAAGAAGAACACCATCCCTCTCATCTTTGTCTTGAAAGCCTAGGTTACTCAGAAATTGACAATTGACAGACATAAATTTCTTTGGAAAAACTTAGAAGAGCCATACTAAGGAACATGGGACGTGGCTTCAATAGAAGGGAGCCCATAGAGTAAAAAAGAATCCATCAACATCCTCTTTTTAGACACACATTTATAAGCCACCAATGGATGGGGTTCTTTTAGAAAACCAAAGGATATGATGATGAAATAACCCATGAATTTGGCATGGCCCTTCACTCTCTAGGGGAAGATAGTACCACCACTATTGTAAGAGGAATTGTCTTCCATATCAATTCAAAAATCATTAGCAGGGTGACCACATTAGCTTTAGTAGTTAGGTGGGGCAAGGAGGATAGGAAAAAATCCATCAAAGCTAAAAATACTTTCTTCCTCCTTGAAGAAAAGCCAATTGAGGACAAAAATGGAGTCAGAAGGGAAATTCCACCTTACCCATGGGATGAAGTAGCCTATGACATCTTAAAATATATATCTTGTGATAGGAGGTTAATTGTTGTATATGCCTATCAGGTTAGGCTACTTTATGAGCTAATGTTTTAGAGAAAACTACCTATCCCAAGTAGGCTCAGTATTACCCACTTTCTCCTTTAGTCTCCGATAAAAATTAGCTAGAGGGTGAGGGAAGGAAAACACCAATACATTTCTAAGTACAAAATCATAAGGATAATTGTTATGGATGTTGGAAACCTTGAGCACTATTGGCGGTGGGGGGATGTGAATCAGTAGTGTTTGTTATACAAATTTTTCCAATTTTAACTTCTCTATTGAATCATGCATCAAATAGCTAGCAACACATTAAATCATCACATAAGCATAACCAATGTAAGCAGCTAAATCAAGCAACCATGAGAGAAACAATAATAAACACATCAAGGAAAAACCACATGATCACACATGAGACACAATATATCTAGTGGAAAACCCCTCCATGACAAAAAACCACCCTTGCTATTGCTACACTGCTATGAATCTTTATTATGTCAAGAAAAATATCTTTTACATAGATGAGTTGAATCCCATAAGCTAGGAGATACAAACCCATATAAAATTAGATGACCCCCATCGGTTAAGACTAATCTAGGTGGATCTCCAGACACAATGGCATGGAAAACAATCTAAATTCAAAGTGGTGGAAAGGTGATGAACTTGAAATTAGATTGAAGTGCTCGTCGCCCTGATTCTAATGGTGCGAACGACACTCCAATCCGAGTCTGGATGAAGGAGATAGAGGCAGTCAAAGTTGGGTTGACTTTTGATGACTGGGCAGGATTAATGAAGGTGCAATATGGACTTTTTCTTGTGGATGGAATCCAGCCAACTCTAGCCAGATTCTGGGAAAAATTGTTGCCTTGTTAAAAAGACTCCTTTGGTCCAAAACCAATTTTTCAAAACTGCGCAAGTTGTTTTATTTAAAAAAAAAAAATATTAAAAAAAGGGGGGGTGGCAAGCCAGCAACTGCCACCCAACCCAACACATAACAATGGAGGGGCAAGCCACGACCCCCAGCGCCTCCCCCGCCCACGGAACAGTTACAACGCAAGCAAACGGGGGTGGGTGGCCATGACCCCGCCACCCCACAACCGTCCCACAGAACGAGGCTCACAACAAACATCATAAATGGGTGGGCCGGCCCTTGGGGCATGGACCCAACCCAAAACACACCCAACATGTAATTAAATGCAACGACCATGGTGGAGATGGGTATGGTGGGTAGGCCACCCAAGGCGGGCCTGACCCAACCAAACATTTATTTAAAAACAAAATTGGTTTATAATGTTAAAAAAAAAAGGAGGCGGCGGGATTTGACCACCCAACCTCCTCCCTATTAATCGGATCCCCAACCAACTGCCCTACAATGATTTTATTAAAGAATCTGCCAACAATTTTGTACTTAAATACAGTTTGTCAGTGCACCCAGGCAGAGGAGGCAATGCACACATTTCGAGGCAGAATTTTGCAGGAGGGCCGAATTTTCACTTTGTCAAAATTTGACAACTTTTATATTGTTTTAGTACTTCTCAAGGCCACGAACGCAATGGTGTTGTCTGTTTCTCCATTGGAGTTTTGCATTTTTCAGGCATTTTTCAGTATGGAGGTATAAAACTCCTTTTGTCTAATTGATGCGTGTACTCTTCTTTCTCATGCCACTTAATTAATGAAGGCCTCCCAATTCATCGAGCAGGGCCCGGAGACATAGTCCAAGTCAGACAAACTTCGTTATCAAGTCTTGTTGTCTTCTTTCATGCTTTATGTGTTTCTCCTCTTCTCTCATGTGCACATTAAGTTTTCTATGTTAAGCTACAATTTATGCATGTAATTTTTTAACACATCTATAAGCGAAATATTTTGGATCAAGTGGTATCAGAGCAGGTATTTTTAGATGCGAATTTCATGTTTTTATGCTAACAAGAAACAGGCTCTGAAGAGGCGAAGGGAAACTAAAGTCTTTCAATCCTGAAGCGAGGCATGCACATCGAAGGAGAAACATGGCAGATGAAGAGGCTCGTCTTAAAGAGGAGTGAAATTTTTGCAAAACCTTCTATACAATGGCAGAGAATGTTGATCATTTGCTTTCAAGGTTGGAGAAAGTAGAAGGGAGAAATCTAGAATAACAAGGTTCAGAGCATGGAAATTCTGAAGAAGAACCCCCTCCTTCTCCTTCCACAAGTGAAAGTTCTTCTTCCTCTCATCACCATAATCATAGAAATTAAAGGGACGCATCTAAAAAACCTTTCTTTAAATTAGTTGTCAAATTTTATCTTCCCATGTTTAACGATGAAAGTAATGCAGAAAAGCTTGACAACTAGATTAGGCAGATTGAAATCTACTACAAGATTCAGTAGATCGAAGAGGACAAGGCAAAGATTCAACTGGCCTCTCTGCGACTGAGTAGCACTGCCCTCGTTTAGTGGGAGAGCAAATTGCGAAGCAGTAAGAGTGTGGGTAATCTTCTTTCCTCATGGCCTAACTTCATTTCTGCATTAAAGGAAAAATTCTATCCCTTGGGTTATAAACAAAAAGCCTTAATGGATTGGCAATACTTAAGGTAAGGTAGAGGTTAGGATGTTCAAATCTTTACAGAGGAATTTAGCAAACAGACACTTAATTTGGGCATTGCACTTGACCCACCTGAAGTAGTAACTAAGTATATTGGATCATTACATAGTTACCTTAGACATTCATTATTATTGTTTGAACCAACTACTATTGACTCCGCCAGTGTGAAGGCAATCCATCTTGAGAATGGGGGCAAAAATGAAAGAGATGATCATTTCAAGAAACCACCTTTCAAACCTCCAAATAACAAACCCAAAGTGAAAGGAAAAGGAAAGGACAAGAGGACGGCATCAACCAAGAAAGATGAAGGAGAAAAACCTTATTGCACTCACTGCAAAAAGGAAGGTCATGATGATGATCATTGTTGGAAACTATACCAAGAAAAGAGACCAAAGTATGGAGGAAAAGGCAAGCAGAAGACAGTGGCAACTATGCGGCAAGACCTTGGATCTGATTCAAGAGATGAAGCATTGATCACAGCAGCAGGAATAAAAGTTACTCGTACACCTCATGTTAATTTTGAATCACATGAAGGCACTAGTTTAATAGATGAGTCTCTTCCTAATGAACGAAAAAGAATTGAGCTATTTCATATTATAGTTATCATAAATCATACAAAAGTGGAAACTCTATTTGATACCAGATCCCAAGCAAACTTAATTTCAAAGTCCTTGGTAAAGAAGCTAGGCTTGGAAACCAAACCACATCCAAAACCTTACCCACTTGGATGGATACATGATAAAGCAAAACTAAATGTAACTAAGTAGTGTAAGGTTAAATTTGTGATCGCTTCTAAGTTAATGGATGAGGTAAAAATTGATGCGATACCATTGGATATCTATGGCATGGTTTTAGGGAGTCCATATCTATATGATAGAAAGGCAATCTTCTTCCGTCATGAAAACAAATAACAAATCACAATATATGGGGTAGAATATATTGTAAGGGCTCATCAAACCAAAATCAATGCCAACCTTGTAAGTGTAGGACAAATGACAAGGTTGGTGAATTCTAGTAAGGGTTGCATGCTTATGGTTGTAAGTGGAAAAGATGTAGAATTATCCAATGCTTTCCAGGGTTGTGATCATGTGCATAAAAAGGAATTATGTGAATTAATTTCTAACTATGATGAGATGTTTCAAGAACCATGGGGATTACCTCTGAAGAGGTAAATCCAACATGAGATCCATTTGCAGCATGATGCTCCTTTACCAAATATTGGTATGTACAGGATGTCGACCATTATGATGGAGGAGATCAAAAAGCAGGCGTAGGAACTATTGAACCAAGGGGTCATCAGACCGGGAACTTCTCCATGCTGCTCCTGATTGTATTAGTGTCGAAGAAATATGGCACATGGAGGATATGTGTGGATTACCGAGCACTAAACAAAATCACGGTGAAAAATCATTACCCTCTTCCCCGCATTAATGACTTACTAGATCAGTTAAAGAATGCTATCTATTTCACCAAATTGGATTTGCTTAGTGGTTATCACCAGGTCCGAATTGTAGATCAGGATGTGTGGAAAACCACCTTCAAGACCAAACAGGGGTTGTTTGAATGGATGCTAATGCCATTTGTACTTTGCAACGCTCCAACCACTTTCATGAGGGTCATGAATGATCTCTTTAGTCCTTTCATTGATGAATTTGTCCTTGTCTATCTTGATGATATTCTTATCTTTAGTAAAAATTGGAATGAACATGTATGTCATGTGAAGAAAGTACTTGATGTATTGAAAAACGAAAAACTCTAAGTAAAATTGTCAAAGTGCAAGTTTGGAAAACCTCTTTGGTTTACCTAGGTCATATTGTTGATCATGGTCAGCTAAAACTTGATCCTTCTAAAGTTGAAGCAATTGTAAATTGGCCTAAGCCTACTAGTGTAACCGAGGTTCACAACATTTTGGGTGTAGTACAGTATTGGAGGAGATTTATTGCCAATTTCCCTATTATTGCAGCACCTTTACATGCATTGACAAGTGTAAAGCAAGTCTTTCAATGGGGAGGAAAGCAGCAGAAGTCCTTTGAAACATTGAAATAAAATATCAACACCGCACCAGTCTTGGCCTTAATAGATCTCCAACATCCATTCGAGATTGAGACAGACACCAGCAAATATGCCATGGGAGTTGTACTTATGCAGCAAAAGAAGCTAATTTGTTACCATTCAGAGAAGTTATCTCAGGTGTGATAAACTATCCCACTTATGACAAGGAATTATATGCCTTGGTCCAGAGTGTGAAAAAGTGGAAAGACTACCTGATCGGCAAGGAGACCATCATCCATACGAATCATCAGCCCTTGTAGTATCTTCAATCACAAACCAAGTTACAGCAATCTCGTCATTTCAGGTGGATGGGTTTTCTTCAGCAGTTTCATAAGAAGGGCACTAGCAACAAAGCGGCCAATATGCTATCTCGCCCTCCTATTTTTGCTGATGTTATTTTGCATAATGCTTCGTTATCTTTTGAAACTTATGCTAAACAATATGTTAATGATGATGACTTTAAGGAGATTTATGAAAAATTAGCCCATGGTCCACAAGTGGAAAACTATCACTTGCAGGGGAAACTATTGTATCACCTTGGCAAATTGCGCATACCCACAGGAGAAAGGGTGCATGTAATCTGGGAGACCCACACCTCCCTTGTCTTTGGTCATTTTGGCATTGAAAAAACTTTGTGTCATGTACACAGATTTTTTTTTTTGGCCTCATATGAAAAAAATTATGACTCACTATGTAAAGGGGTGTGTGATGTGTTCTATTTCAAATCCCTCTAATAGAAAACTCAGGCTCTACATACCACTCCCTATTCCGAGTCGTCCATGGGAAAGTGTGTCGATGGATTTTGTAGGAGGTTTGCCTTTGTCTAGAAAAAGTCACGACTATTTGTATGTCATCGTTGATCATTTTAGTAAAATGTGTATTTTAATGCCTTGTAAAAAGTAGATCACTGCAAAGCAGACTACTCATCTTTTCTTTCAGCATGTTTGGATCCATGTTGAGCCTCAAAACTGCTCTTTCCCTAACAACTCTTCTTATCCCTTTTCTTTGTTTTTCATGAAGAAAATGCATTCTAATCATCAATGACCAGTATATATTTCCTTAAGGAGGACATTTAGAGATTTACATGTTATGCTTTTATGTTCTGCTATTTGAATAAATTTTTGTCTTTTAGCTACGGAAATAGCCTATTCTGCAGCTAATTGATTGTTCCGCACCTACCTACATGCTTTAACAGGTTCCAGGTGTCATAAGGAGAAACTAACTACATGGGAAGCTTGGAAATCATCATGACATGGACTGTGTCCTATTCACCTAGCCCAAGTCGACAAGGAAGATGGTACAAGACTACGATCAATGGAGAAGTCAAACGTAGAGACCGAAGGCAACAAGACTCTGTTTTGTGGATAATCAACATGTTTCATAGTGATGGGAAGTGTTATCTGAAACAACTTCCTGAACCCACAGACTCCAACAACCATCTGTGCAACGAATCCAACAGCCACCATCTTGGATTTATGTCTCCAGCAGCCAAGGAAGAAAATTCGGTGTGCCTGTCTTCTACGTGTTTTTGGTTGAAGCTTATTTTTCTCCATAAACAATTGCATGATTTTCTTATAAATACCTGTGTAAAGAACTCAGAAGGAGTTTGAATTTCCTCATGTATTAAGCTTAGATTTACTGTTCCGTAATTTTGAAAAACTCATTTTCCTGTTTTAATATGAAGACTGCATGTTTTATGGATATATGAAAGAGTTTCTTGGAGATTGATTAAGCACGCATAACCTGATCAGTTGCAGAGGGATCCTGCGCTGACTGATGTTTTATTTTATTGTGTTTTGTCTTTTCTTGTTAAACTGTAAATTCATCATTTCTTCTCACAATATTCATAATCATTTTTGTACTAACCTTGTTTATAATGTAACTTTTATCATTTCTTTACTAATGCAGAACAACTTCTTTTTTTTTCAATTTATTTCTAGTTTTTATCAGTAGTTAGAAGTTGAAATTCAGTAGTGTAATGTAGTTTGTTTCATTTATTGTTTCACTAGTCTTTAAATTTAAAATTAAACTGATCAGTGCCATTACAATTCTTGCCATTGTATGACTAGTTTATCGATTCATGGTGTTAATGAATGTTTCTGAAGAGCCCTTCTAGTTGATAACTCATCTTAAACTAAGTGGTTGAATACTTCATTCATACAATGAGTCTTTTATGCATTTTTTCATTTATTTTCTCTTAGAATAATGAAGTACAGAATTCCTAAAAATGTCACCACAAGGAGCTTTTTCTCCCAAAATTGAGAGGCAGAGTAACTAAGTATTTCATTTAGTTTTGTTTTTGTAATGTATTAGACATTAGTTGCAATTTCACTTTTAGTTTTTAGTATTTCATTTAGTTTTGTTTCTGTAATTGATTAGACAATAGTTGCAATTTTACTTTTTAATTTTTTTTTAGTTCATGATTTGGAAATAATGATAAGAGCAGAAATAGAAACTCTGTTTTCATTTCTTGATTAAACTTTTCTTCCAAATCTTACTTAAGCTCTTTTAATTCTCATTTCTTTAGGTTCTTAGCAGTATTTACAAAAATTAGATTTAAGATTTTGTTAGTTACATTGTAAATCATTAGGGATTAAAGGACTAAAAACCCCCAAAACAACATAAAACACAAAAAAATGAAGTAAGAAGGGTCATCTAGCACAAACAGTGCACTACACTTCATGAGTTTACGATACCCGGATTGATAATTTATGTAGAGGAATTTAGGACACTAAATTGAACAAACATTTTGGTGCCGTTGCCGGGGAAGTGTAACTAGGTAACCTTGTCTCTTACAGTAAAAAAAAAAACAATGACATGCATAGAGAAAGAGACCTAGGGGTAGATTTATAGCTAGGGGCAAAAGTTTGATTCCTACAATACCACCTATTCCACCGAGAGCAAGAAAAGGCACACCTCCATCCCAAACTCATACTCCCAGCCATAGGATTCCTGAAATTCCAAGGGCAGAAATCCAATCAGAAGAATCTCCTACTTCATCTACTATGATAGTTCTAGGAGAGAAAAATTTCGAATCTCCAACAGTAGGAATAGCCTTTTTCACTTCCACAGGGGAGCCCATTGTAGTTGAGGAATTAGGAATACCTGGTGGGGAAGAAGAAGTAGAACCTCTCTCCCATAGTCCATCAATAGATGAACCAAAGGAGGAGGAAATAACCTTGCAGGTTGAACCCTATACTGACTCTGAAGAAACTATAATGGCAGAAGAGGAACAAGATGGAGAATTCTCACTGTTTGGAGGAGGGGGTAGAGAGAAAGGTAGAGGAGATAATGGAGGAGGTAGAGGTAATAATGGAGGAGGCAAAGGAAATAGGGAAATAGATAAATTTTTTGGATTCCCTATAGTGGATGAGGAAACACATGCCACAATGAAAAATATCTCATCATTTGTCCTCCCAAACTTCTATGGGTTGAGAAGTGAGGACCTTGAAACATTTTTGTTTGAGTTTGAAGTCTTGTGTAGAACTTATGACTATCTAGAAGACTCTCAAAAACCTAAATTGTTTCCTTCAACACTGAAAGGATCTGCTTTGAAATGGTTCATGGGATTAGTCACTCAATCCATTAGAACATGGAATGACATGAAAAAGGCATTTTTGGATAGGTACTTGGATTATTGCATGCCTACCAATCATAAAGATGAGGTGTTCAAAATGATGCAAAGAGAGGATGAAAACTTAGAAGATTTGATTGAGAGATTCAACTATAATTTGAAAAGAGCAAAGATGAACAATTTAGATGAAGAAACTCTGAAAGCTCTTTTATTAAAATCCATTAGAGATAAGTGGATAGATATCCTTAACATGATGGGGAAGGGAGATATCTCTCAACTTCCATTGAGTGATATAGGAGAATTGCGTGTTCATCTCTCAAGAGGGAAATCTAAAATGGGGAAAGGGCCAAGAGATCCTTCTCTTGTTAGAGCAAACAAATTTGCAACTGGATTTGTAAGTAGGGAAGAAATTGGCAGTATGCTTAATGAGTTTAAAACTGACATTCTAGGGAGCCTTAATGAGCAACTAGACACCCTTAAAATTCAAAACAAGTAGAAAACAGAGGCTGATGCTTTAGTCATTTTTTCTCCAAAATGTAGAAAGAAACATGCTCTAAGGGAATGCCCTTTAGATGCAAAAATTGTAGAAACTTGTATGATCTATTCGGAAAGCTATGAAACCAAGGGTTGTCCTTCAATCCCACATCTTAAGGTTGTCTTTCAAGAGGAAACAGTCCCAAATTCTGCAGAATCTCTTTGTTTTGTTGCTAAAAGACCTTGGTTGAGGCCACAAACTCGGGGATTTAATAATCAAAAGTATCTTCAACGCCCACCAAATTGGAATTCTTGGCAACAACCTTGGCCTCAACCTCGATCTCAGTATCAAGCTCAACCGTGGGCATAAGGGGTACAAAATCCTTATGGGATATTTTCTCAATATTATTAATATCCTCCATCCTATTAGAATTATCCTCCCCCCACATAATCAACAACAAAATCAGCAGCCACAACTTCAAAATCAGAATCCTTAACTTTCATTTCCATTTCCACGACAACCTCCACAACAAAGCCAAAAGCCCCAACCCTTACTACCATTTCAGCAGAAACCAAATCAGCTACCTACCCAACCATTACCAAACTCCAACAATAAAAACCCTCAGAATGCTTACATGGTAGAAGGACAACAATTTCCAACTTACATGATTACTCCTCTAGATCTTAATGATGTTCAACTAAGATCTGGAAGGGTATTATAAAAGGAAAAACCTTCTATAGTTATTCAAGAACAAGACACTTCTGAGGAAGATTCTCTACAAATAAATAAAAGTTTTGAGGAAACATCTCCCCAAAACCAAAACATTGAAAAGGAAAAACAAAAAGAACCAGTGAAAACAACTCCTATCATTGAGCAACCAACATCCACTTCTACACCCCCTTTTCCTGAAAGATTACAAATTGATAGAGGGGTAGAAAAACAGATCTTGTTACCTAACTATGATTTCTAGATGAATTGAAGAATGTTTGTATCAAAATTCCTTTGCTACAAGCCATTAGAGAAATTCCAATTCTAGCCAAAACAATAAAGGAGTTGAGCATCAAAAGACCAAGAAGAAAAGCAAAAGAAACAAAAAGAATTCACCTAGTAGGAAAGATGGTAGACATAATGATGGGAAGAATTTCCATACAGAAATATGTGGATCCAAGGAGTCCAATTGTCAAGACACATATAAATGGAATTGAAATTCCAAATACAATGATTGACTTAAGGGAAACAATAAACATCATGAGTAGACAAACTATGGAGCAGCTTAAACTTCCCAATCTTCTTTACACACCTTACTGCAACTTGCAGATAGATCAATAATCAAACTAGATGGTGTGCTAGAAGGCATTTCAGTATCCTTAGATTCTTGGGAATATCCTATTGATTTCATGATCCTAACTCCCAAGAATAATCTAGGAGGACACCCACTCATGTTAGGAAGACCTTGGTTGGCCACAGCTGATGCTTTTATTAGTTGTAGATCTGGTGACATGTACATTTCTGATGGTAATTCAACAAAGAAATTTACTTTGTATCCTCTAGCAAAAGCAATCACAGAAATAGATGACAAGTGATGGATTGATGATGAAGATTATATTCAAGCTCTCTTTACTATGTCAAAAATTAGTGAAGATAGTCAAATTTTGAATACATTGGAAAATTTTGAAACATCTTCAGAATATGATCATGCACAATTTCAAGAAAAATCTTATGTTGAATACTTGTCATCTAGGCAGATGTCTCTTTATTCTATAGAAGAGTTTGGTAGCTCTACACTTGAAATTTTTCCAGGTAGGACATTGAACATAAACAAAAACTTGGAGAAACTACAACAGGAAGAGCTAACCAAAACATTACAAAAACATTCTGCTACATTTGCATGGGAATACACTGACATGAAAGGCATTGATCCTAAGACATGTATCCATCATATCTATATTGAGGAAAACAGTAGACCAATCAGACAACCTCAAAGAAGGATGAATCGAAATCTTAGGGAGATTGTAAAAGAAGAGCTCCAAAAATTACTAAATGTAAACTTCATTTACCCAATTTCAGATAGCCAATGGGTTTCTCCTTTGGTAATTATGCCTAAAAAGAATGGTAAATGGAGGGTGTACATTGATTACCGAGAATTGAATAAAGCAACCCTTAAAGATCATTTTCCTTTGCCCTTTATAGATCAAGTGTTAGATACATTAGCAGGTAAGAAGTATTTCTCATTCTTGGATGGTTTTAGTGGTTATAATCAAATTTAGGTAGCACCTGAGGATCAGGATAAAACCACATTTACTTGTCCATGGGGAACTTTTGCCTAACAAGTACTTCCTTTTGGGTTGTGTAATGCACCTGCAACATTCCAAAGAGCAGTACTAGGAATTTTTTCTAATCTAATACATGATTGTGTAGAGGTATATATGGATGATTTTACAATATATGGAAACACATTTGAAGAAGATATGGAAAATTTAGAAAAAGTTCTTAAAAGATGTAAAGAAACATACCTTTCACTAAGCCATGAAAAATGTTTTATGATGTTGGACACCTAATCCTCAATGGGTTAGTATGGAAGCCGAATGGACAAAAGGAGTCCAAGAGACCTTGGGATGTGAAACCCAATGGTCGTATAATGTACTATAAATGTATATCTCTTGTTAATAAAAATTGTACTCTCATGATTTATCATTCAGATTATTCTTGCTCCCATGTGTGTTTAACATGGTATCAGAACGGGCGATTGCTGGTCCTGCTGCAATTTGAGCCACTTGTTTTGTGGTCTCTATGTATATGTTAGTTCTGCGTTACCTGACCTCTGTCTGTCATATTCCTTTTACCTAGCTCTCTGTCAGCTAGAAGGTGTCTGTCCATGAATGTTTGTCTGTTTGCCATATACCATTTATAAAATTTGTGCCCTGCTCTTCTGTCGCGCTGTCATCCTAGCTTGACATTGAAACGTTTGAACGCTGGCCTGACATTGAAACGTTTGAGCGCTGGCCTGACATTGAATGCTGGCCTGACATTGAACACTGGCCTGACATTGAAACGTTGAACGCTGTATACGCATTATCCTACCTGCGCCTGTGTGACCTGCACTGCTTTTGGCTCCCTGCAATATTCTATAACGCACTATCCTACCTGCGCCTGTGTTCTTTCCATAAAGACTATTAGAATTCCAGCCAACAATCAAATGTGCATCGATCGCATACATTTCTCCACAGGCTCCATACTTCTCCTGAAAAGATCCATGTTGAGTTCCTCGAAGTGAGTTCGAGTAATTATGGCGTAAAAATCAATTCCTTCATATAGAGAATTAATCCCAATCGTTGTCTGTGTAGTAGAAGACAACGTTCTTTTTTCCCTCTCACATGCTGTACTCATCCTACGAAGAGCTCTGGCATTCCCGCTGATGTCTTGTCTGTGCTTTCTTTTGAATTCCTGCACATAGTGATAGTCGGGTGGCGCCACTGGAGATGCTTTGGGTGGTGACTTGGAGGGGGACTTAGACGGGGGCGAGGTTGACCTTGCAGGCGGTGGAGTAGTAGTGGGAGATTCCGCAGGAGGAGCGTTGGAAGTGGGTGGCACCTTAGGGCTGCTGACCGGCGTTTCTGGTGTGCTTTGGGAGGCCTTAGGGCTGGCGATAGGCGCATCTGGCGTGCTCTCGGAGGCATTAGGGCTGGCGCTAGGTGGTGCTGAAGTCTGAGGGCTTTCAGCTGCTGCAAATTCAACGCTGACAATGCCAATCTCGGTTGCTAAAGCCCGATCTCCCATCCGTGCCCCATGATGAGCTCTGCAACAAGTAGCTTGAATGCATAACCACACAAGAATGACAGAGCACGGTTTGTCATTGCACCCCATTTTCGATGGACCTGCAGCCACAAAGTAGCACTAGATCCCAAATTGAATTTCAGCAATTGAATTATATGAACTAGCGCAACCAATCTGACGGAGAGTCATCAACTTTGAGCAGAAATCATCTCTGAAACCCCAAACTGAGGGATCTGATGAGGATTTCTCTATATGTTATGAATTAGATTGAAATATACATCCAGCGAATATGCTAAATAAATGAGAGAATGTGAAGGGCAAATTGCAGTTATTAGAATTACCTTCCTATGATATGATGGTGCAGTCGATGATGAATATCAGGAAAGTTTAGGGATTATATGGGCTTCAGCTGCTACGTCCTCCCTGTGCTCTGTGATGCTTCACATCAGCCCGAGGAATTAGTGTTTTGATCATGTAAAGACTTTTCAAAAAGATTTGCTAGATTCATCTTGAGTTTTGCACTTTGTTCTAATGTCAAGACTCGTGTGATTTAAAGTTATGCGCACTCATGGAGTAGTACACCGGAAGCATTGTCCAATAGGCACACCTGTGAGCTGCCTATAAGCCTTGAAGCAGTGATTTATATTATTCTTTATGCATATTATTCGTAAGGAATCAGTCTCTATGAGTTGAATCATGGATTACGTTGCATTGTTGTGCACTTTAAAATTATTTTATGCTTTGAGAGGGTCATAAAACACCAAAGATTTTTATGTTGAGAGATAATTTAGGAGTGTAATTCACTTGGTGTATAGTGTTTACACCAACGAAAAAGGGCTGAACATAGCAAACAGAAAATTGTTTATTCTTGGCTCCATCTGATTGTCAAAGGCTGAGATCTTTGTGAAGAAATTACACCAGGTTTCCCTCGTCAAATGTTAAAGCTCTACTATATTTTGTAATTTTTGAAGGAACAAGTATGTTATGGCTAAAAACAGTTCTTCATCTAATTTTCCAGATCTGAAGTTTGAATTACATATCACACGGTGTATGATCAGACAATAAGGGATGCATTATTTGTTACATTACCTGAGGATTGAGTTGTGTTTTCAGTTTTAATTATGCTCTGAAATCTCAAGGTGTCAAGGGCGAGTATGTGTTCCAAATATATTGCCTATGCCAAATTTATTAAGGAGTCAAATTGGAGGTTGAAATACTCATCATATCCATGATGCCATTACTTTGCAAACAAATGTTAAATTTGAAGAATTATTGAGTTTTGACCTTCCAAAAAGGGGCTTGATAAATCATTCCGTTAAGGATACATTGTTGATTGTTTCAGAATTTTCTCGATTCTAACACTGGGTGAAGATACTTGATTCTTTTGAAGCTTTAGTTCAACTATGAGAAATTAGTTTGCGGGGTTCGATCTAGCTTGATGACACAAACTAGGCTCTACTAAGACTGTCGACAAATTTCATTTGCAAAGAAAGTCAAAGATTGACTCTCTTTTTCACAGTGTGAGTAGTTTGAATAATTTGAGAAGTACATTAAAGCAGCGAGTCATTTGCTACATTGAAATTGGTATTGTGCTGTCTGCTACAGTGACTTGGTGATATTAGCATCCTACTACTCATCTTATAGTCGCAATTACTTCTCATTTTATAGACCAATTTGTAGCTGAAGATAACATCACATCTCTGATTATATTGGTCTGAAATGGATAGAATAGATGATGTATTGAAACTCCTGAATAATTTAATAATTTCCACTGTTGATGAGATGGTTAAGATCAACAAAACCTCTCTTTCCAATATTAAAATTTGGCTCCAAAATGCACATGAAGATATTGAGTTTTTGCAGCTTGAGACAAAGCTACAGCAAGAAGAACTACATCAATGGAGCCATCATTCTGAACCTGTTTCTGTTCAAAAGATTGAAACAGACTCCCATAAACAACGAGACAATAATGTTACAGTTGGTTCAGATTTAATACCTAATAAAGCAGCAGTTGTACATGTAGATGCAGAAACTCAGTCTACACTTCCCAAGCCCATCATCAGACCTTGGGAACAACTTGTCCACAACAAGCACAAAACTGGTCTTGGATATGACAAGGACTTGTCCTTTCATTTTCCAGACTATGCCAAGCCCCTTTAGTTTTAGAGTGCTGGATTCATTCATGACAGTTCACCTGCTCCTCATGACAGTTCACCTCTAGTTGTTCCAGACTCTGCCTCTCTTCCATAGCAACAACAACAACAACAACAACAGACTGTGAAATGCCAACACTGTGACCGAGTTGGCCATTTGAAAGATCATTGTTTTGATCTTCATCCATGTAAGCACTGTCATAAAACCAGTCATTATTCACACAGATGCTTCAGAAACAAACGTCCTGCAAGAACAAAGATTCATCTTGGATGGATCGATTCTTGGCAATGGGCATCAACAGCCAAGAAGATATTCCAAACACATGTCAGAACTTGTTCCAGAATATTGAACAATCTTGCAGTTGAGTTTTCTCCATCCTCTCACCTTGTATCTGACAGGGGGGGGAAATCATGGTCATCTACAAGCTTCAAAGCCACATCAAGCGAGCTTGAGCCACAACCTGCCACATCAGTTTCAAATTTGTAGCCAGAGACAAAGATGCCCGTGAACATGCCTTCAATTGGCAATCTGGGACACTTCCTCTAGCAGAAGACTTCAGCTTCTTGCCGGTTTTGGAAGAGTTCTAGGAACAAAATTGAGAACACTTCCTCTAGCAGAAGACTCCAACTTCTTGCCAGTTTTGGAAGAGTTCCAGGAATTTCATTAAGCATTCCAGAGTTGTTGGTCATCCTTAAACCATCACAGGTTGAGACTTCCCTTTTCAGGTTGAAGTTTTACCTTTTATGCGGGGTGAGACCTCCCTTTTATGGTTGAATGTTTCCCTCTTTAAAAAAATAGGATCACTTCCTCTAGCAGAAGACTTCAGCTTCTTGCCAGTTTGGGAAGAGTTCCGGGAACTGCACTAAGCGTTCCAGTGTTGGTGGCCATCCTTAAACCACCGCCCTATTATACCAACATTTCATAG
>APFE030314600.1:0-20761 GCA_000404065.3 Pinus taeda
TGCTCCAGGTTCCAATATGATTTTTCCTTCCTTGTCAAGTTCTGGAAATATTGTTTGAACTGGGATCTTCTGCAACTTTTGAATGAGTGGCCACACTTCTTCTTCCTTCTTTCATTCATCCCTTGCTTCGTTTATCCAATCTGGTTGGATAATAGAAATAGAACAAAATAATGTTTCCACATCCTCATCCTTTCTTGAGAGAGCATCTGCAACAACATTTTGCTTCCATTTTTTGTAGATGATTTCAAAGTCATAACCCAACATATTTGCGACCCATTTTTTCTGTTCTTCTAAAGATAATATTTGTTCTAAAAATTATTTCAGACTATCATGATCCATTTTTACCTTGAAGTGTCTTCCCATTAGGTAAGGTCGCCATTTCTTAAGTGCGTGTAGTATTGCCAACATTTCCTTCTCATAAATAGCTTTCTTGAGGGACATCTTTTTGTATGTATGTAACCATAAAAATAACAAATTCCTACATCAAAGCTTCTTTCATTGAGATGTTGATTTGCCTATTGTTTCATTCGATTCTGCACCAAAGTGGCGCCATCCTTTAAAAGTTGGAGAACTTGCTGTTGATGCTCGATGTGATCTTTCACTGCTTCAATCTTTTTCTTCTTGACATGTCCTATATTTAGATTTTGAGGAGTGGTAATTTCTTCCAATGCATTACAATATATGGTCGAATTCATTTCTTGATGCCCTATGTGATCTTTCACTTCTTGAACATTTTTCTTCTTGATATGTCCTTCTATCTTGATAGTTTGAGGAGTGGTAATTTTGATCATTGCATTACAAGATATGGTCAGATTCATTTCTTCTTTCTTGATGTGGTCTTTCACTTCTTGAACCTTTTTCTTCTTGATATCATGTCCTTCTATCTTAAGAGTTTGAGGAGTAGTAATTATTTCCAATGCTTTACAAGATGTGGTTGGATTCATTTCTTCTTTCTCCGGGGTTGGTTCTTGGTGTATATACTCTTCTTTTGACGATTTTTGATCCTTTTCTTCCTCCTCTCCACAATCAATGTAAAATAATTTCTTCTCAGCACAGTTGTGACCTTTAATGTATTTTTTATCACAATTTTAACAAATGCCTTTTTCTCTTTTTTCTTCCAATTCTTGTGGTGTAACCCTTGTAGGTTGTGGAAGGTTAGGAGAAACAACACTTCCATATTTATAGTTGTGAGGGGTAGACTTCCATGCTGCCATAATTTTTCTTTCCACTTTGTAACAAAGCCCTTTTTGTCTTTTTTCTTCCAATTGTTGTGGTGTTTCTATAAAGAAGGTGTTGCTCTTTGTATCCTCATAATGTGCTATAACTTCCTCCGTGAAAATTGACCACGTAACAAGTGGTTTACGAGAATAAAGCCCTTTATAACATAAAAATTGATCTTTTTCTAAATATGAAGATGCAATACATACCTTTTGTAACAGTGGTACACCATGTAGATCAAAATATTTCTCCATCTATAGTATCCAATTTACCGGATCCTTCCCATCAAACATCCTCATCTCGTTTTTTCTTGATTTTAGGAGCTCGATCTTGAAACGACTGTAACTTTGTAATTTCAGATCTTCCCATTTTAAAATCATGACCTGTTGTAGTCCTCTACGTCCTCTTTCCAATACCACCAGTTTGATCGAAATTGGATTCTCCAAGAAAGAGTTATGCATAATCTCCCAAGTTGACCTGATTATTCACCTTTTCAGAATAGCCAACTTGTATGACGTGCCCCCTGTCACTGTTTTGACCTTCGGATCTGAAACATACACACTAAAGACTAGAGTTAGTCCTCTTTCTGTAACTTCTGACGAAATTTCAATCTGATGCTCAGAGAGAAAGTTATGATGATTTTCCCAAGGTCACCTGTTTAAGAAGTAATTCTGGAGTTTGCAAAAACCCTAAATTCCTCAAATAAGATATCTCAAAATATAGTGAGACAAGATCTGAAATTTAGATCTGAGGTTCAGAATAATTTTTTATAAAATGGGTTTTTGTTTTATCTTCTGAAACTTTGTAGCGAAAACGTTATAGCAAAAATTCCATGATTCCCTGTTTTAGATGAAATTCTGGAGCTTGCAAAAACTATAAGTTCCTCAGATCATATCTCCGAAAATATAGTGATACAAGCTCTGAAATTTAGACCCGAGGTTTAGCAAAATTTCATCTCAAATGGGTTTTATTTTTAGCCTTTGAAACATTTCAAAATAAATTTATATGGAAAATTCCACGATGACCTGTTTGGAGTAGCGAAAACCCTAGAATCCAAAGCTCTAATACCAAATGTTATGAAACCAGCTCACAAAAAGAAGAAAAGATAGATGAATGCCTTAGAAATAAGCCTCTTCAATGTGGAAACCTCCTTTACATTACACAAATGAACAATTCTTGGATGATAGAAATGAAAAGACTTCCTTTCTATATATAGGAGTCTAAGGGGTCATAATATAATCAGAGTCGACATAACAATAATAATGTAAGGGCACAATAATAACAATAGTGGGCTTCTATGGGGCACAATAATAACAATATGGGGACTACATGTGCAGAAAAATATAATAAAGGGGTTGTACTAATAACAATAATGGGTTACTCTAGTAGTATAGGGACCTAACATGCCCGTCTCCTTCAAAAAGTGTTGTCCTCAATGCTTGAGTAGTTCTTAATGCTCTTGTATAAAATTCTTGTCCTCCCATGTGGAATATTCAACTAGTAAGTTCTTCCACTTGATGAGATACTCTGAAATTGATCAATTTCGTAGCTGTCGGGTTCTTGTTTCTATGACTGCACCAGGCTCCAATATGATTTTTCATTCCTCGTCAAGTTCTGGAAATATTGTTTGAACTGAGATCTTCTGCAACTTTTGAATGAGTGGCCACACTTCTTCGTCCTTCTTCCATTCATACCTTGTTTTATTTATCCAATCTAGTTGGATAATAGAAATGGCGCACAACAATGCTTCCACATCGTCATCCTTTCTTGAGAGTGCATCTGCCACAACATTTTGCTTCCATTTTTTGTATATGATTTCAAAGTCATAACCCAACATCTTTGTGACCCAGTTTTCTTTCTCTTCAGAGGGTAATTTTTGTTCTAAAAAGTATTTAATACTATCATGATCCTTTTTAACCTTGAAGTGTCTTCCCATTAGGTAAGGTCGCCATTTCTTAAGCGTGTGTAGTATTGCCAACATTTCCTTCCCATAAATAGATTTCTTGAGGGACATTTGTTTGTATGTATGTAACCATAAAAATATCCAATCACCTGCATGAAAACTTCTTTCATTGCGATGTTGATCTGCCTGTTGTTTCATTCGATTCTACACCAAAGTGGCGTTATCCTTTAAAAGTTGGAGAACTTGTTGTTGATGCTCGATGTGATCTTTCACTGCTTGAATCTTTTTCTTCTTGATATGTCCTTCTATATTTACAGCTTCAGGAGTGGTAATTTCTTCCAGTGCATTACAAGATATGCTCAGATTCATTTCTTGATGCTCTATGTAATCTTTCACTTCTTGAACATTTTTCTTCTTGATATGTCCTTATATCTTGATAGTTTGAGGAGTGGTAATTCCGGCCATTGCATTACAAGATATGGTTGGATTCATTTCTTCTTTCTTGATGTGGTATTTCACTTCTTGAACATTTTTCTTCTTGATATGTCCTTCTATCTTAAGAGTTTGAGGAGTAGTAATTATTTCCAATGCTTTACAAGATGTGGTCAGATTCATTTCTTCTTTCTCCGGGGTTGGTTCCTGGTGTATATACTCTTCTTTTGACGTTTCTTGATCCTTTTCTTCCTCCTCTCCACAATCAATCTAAAATAATTCTTCTCAGCACACTTATGACCTTTAATGTATTTTTTATCACAATTGTAACAAAGCCCTTTTTCTATTTTTTCTTCCAACTATTGTGGTGTAACCCTTGTAGGTTGTTGAAGTCTAGGAGAAAAATCACTTCCATCTTTATAGTTGTGAGGGGTAGACTTCCTTGTTGCCATAATTTTTCTTTCCACTTTGTAACAAAGCCCTTTCTCTTTTTTCTTCCAATTGTTGTGGTATTTCTCTAAAGAAGGTGTTGCTCTTTGCATCCTCATAATGTGCTATAATTTCCTCCGTGAAAATTGACCACGTAACAAGTGTTTTATGAGAACAAAGCCCTTTATACCATAAAAATTGATCTTGTTCTAAATATGAAGATGCAATACATACATTTTGTAACAGTGGTACACCATGTAGATCAAAATATTTCTCCATCCGTAGTATCCAATTTATTGGATCCTTGCCATCAAACTTCCCCATCTCGATTTTTCTTGATTTTAGGAGCTCGATCTTGAAACGACTGTAACTCTGTAATTTCATATCTCCAAGTTCTACAATTTCTTCCTACGACAGCTCTTTGAGTTCTCTTTCTAACCCCGCAAGTCTGATCAGAATTTGATTATCCAAGAAAGAGTTATGCCAAATCTCCCACGGTGACCTGATTATAGACTAGTTTAGTAGATCAAACTTGTATGATGTACCACGTCTCACTGTTTCAACCTTAGTACCTGGAACTGATATATAGAAAAATACAAGAAGTCCTCTTTCTTAAACTTCTGATGAAATTTCAATCTGATGCTCAGAACAAAAGTTATAACGATTTTCCCAAGGTGACCTGTTTGGAATGTAATTTGGGGGTCTACAAAAATCCTAACTTCCTCAGATTATATCTCCGAAAATATAGCGAGTCAAGATCTGAAATTCTTACCCGAGGTTCAACGCGATGTTGTCTCAAATGAGTTTTTTTTAGATTCTGAAATGTCACAGAAAAAAGTTATAGCAAAAAGTCCACGATGACTTGTTTGGAGCAGCGAAACCCTAGAATCCAAAGCTCTGATACCAAATGTTATGAAACCAACTCACGAAAAGATAGAAAAGATAGATCAACGTCTTAGAATTCAGCATCTTCCGAGGGGAACCTCCTTACATTACCAAATGACATTCTGGATGATACAAATGAAAATACCTCATTTCTATTATAATAGGAGTCTAAGGGGTCATAATATAATCAGAGCCGACATACAATAATAATGTAGGACAAGAATAAAAATAGTGGGCTTTTATGGGGCACAATAATAACAATATGGGGACTATATGGGCACAACAATATAATAAGGGGGTTGTACTAATAACAATAAGGGGTTACACTAGTAGTATAGAGACCTAACAGAGACTTTACTTCAGTTTTTTTCTTTTTAATTTTTCTTTAAGTAGGTTGCATGGAAGAAATGTATGCTTACTAGTGGAATGCTATTATCAAAATTTTGTGGAAAGATATGTTGTGCTGGATTTGTGGAACTAGTACAATTTTTGAGTTTGATGTTGCATGGGGATACAAAGATTGCTCCAAGGATCAAAGGACAAATAGAGGATATGCAAAGTAATTTGAGTAGGGTATATTTTTATGTGGAGCCAAAAAATGAAAATATAGCAAAAAATATATATTCAAGGGCCTTATGAATGGTTATGCAGATAAGGATTTCACAACATATAAAGACTGAATATAAGTGGAAAGAGGTCTATATTGAGGTTTTTTTTAATCCCTTAAGCTACTTAATAATGGAAAATAGGAAAAAGAAAATTGATATATATATATATATACACACACACACACACACACACACATACACTAGATCTTTTATGCATGGAGAGATTTGTACTCAATTATTTAATTTCATTGGGAATTTAATAAATCAAAGGCATATATAGGTTTGTACTCAATTATTTATTTTGATCGGCTTGGACACTTAATTTATCTAGGGTTGCTATGAATCTATGTTAATAATTTCATTAGTTAAACATAAGTGATTTTTAAGTATGTTATGGAGTTATCCAACGAGTTCATTTCTTTCATTTGTTTAACTTTATGTGTAATCATATATCTGAGTTTTTTTTTCCACTGTTTACTTACTATTGAAGCAAATTGATTTCCATGTATTGTTTATATTTGTTTGATATGATAGTTTCAAAACAAAACGAATTACCTATGTGCAGAGCATTTCATGTGATCTCTTTGCTTTTTCCAACCAAGCCTTGAAAGAAAAAAATCAAAGTTTAATTGATATACTATGTTTGTAAGTTTTTCTGGTCATAGCTCGTGTATTTATCGTGTAAGGCATGAACTTTTATGAGATTAAAGTTGATTGAATGTTTTGGTATTCATATTTTTTGGGTCTTTTCGTAATTGACATTTGTTCAATAAGGGAGACCTTTACTACTTTCATAGTTGTTGACCTTCATTTCTCTGGTTTATAAAATAAGTTCTCCTCCAACTTCCACATTAGCAAAATTTGGGAGAAAATGGGTTCTTTGGCTCCATATGATGCCAAACCCTTTGCCGGTCCGATGATCTTTTCAACTCTGACATTTGCAGCTACCTTGGTGGACAAAGACGACTTGCAGAGGTGGACAAAGACGACTTGTGCTTTTCTACTATTTTTCCTTCTTGTTTTTCTAGATTTCAAGAATGACTGTACTTGAGCACTACAACAGTAGGAATTTCAAATGTGTATGCCATGTCTATGTATTGGAATATTATTGTATCAATGTCCTTGAGTTGGGTTCAATAATTTTATAGTTTCTATAGCATTTATGTTCATGTTTGGGTTTCTCAGATAATGGGAAACTAAGTTTCCTGAACTTTGCAATCCAAAATACCCACATATTATAAGTGATCTTGGAAAACACCACTTGTCTGGAGGTAGGATTGATCAAATGAGGAGTAATTTTGTAAATAAAATATACACAACCTTTGTTCAAAGATGGGACCTATCTTGAATTTTCAATACCTTGGATAACGATGGCGATGACATGGTTACTGCAGACGATGTACATAGGTTAATAGAAAACCTTGGAATTCAACATATCTTTGATGATAGTATGAAATCACTAATAGGCTCTTCCAATCATATGAGCTTTATAGTTTCCTTTCATTTTATGTCATGGCTCTTTTAATAGTTATTTTAGTTTTTGGTCTATGGTAGTCATTTTAGTTTTTATTAGTTTATTTTATCTTAATTATTTTATTTTAATTATATTACTCATTTTCTTTAGTTATAGTTAAAAACTAATTTAGTTTAGCTTAAATTTATTGTAATTTTGGTTTAAACTATAATATTTAGCTTTGATTTAATAACATTGATTTTATTATTTAATAGCTTTAATTTTTGTTTGAATGATAATATTAGCAATAAATTGAATTTTATTCTATTTACATTATAGTTTGAGTTATTTTAAATTACTTTTATTTAAATATTTTAATTTAATTAAATTTTATATTAGTTTTTATTTTTATTCTTAGATTTTATTCAAAGTTTTATTTATATTTAGTTTAATATTTTTTTTCAAGAAATTGTTGATTGCTTGGATTGTAGATAAGATAAGTTAATTATATTTATGTCCAACTAATGACCACAAAGTAGGCCAAAGGGATTGTTGAGTACACTGATGTATATACAAAGCGGGAGAACCAAATGGTCTCCTATAAAAGATATAATGCATGAAGTAAATCAATATCTGGCCCTAGCGGAGAAGATCCGGGAGCTAATAGGTCTGAGTATTAGACTCATCTCTCTTAACATCTAAGGTTGAATGAATAACACTAAAGAAACTTAGCAAACTCTGTTGGCCCGATGAAGAGCTGATGGCAAGTGTAGATTGTCCACTAAATCGTATCTTGGGGGGTTCACACGTTGTTGAATGCTGAAGGACCTAGTCTGTCTCCTAGGAACATCTTTGAGATGAAACTGCTGCTGAGATCTCATGTGGCAGGGTGAGGTCCCACGAATCCTCACTGATCTGGAGTCTGGATACGTATTGGTATCAATTGATCTCCTAGTGCCCCTGTCTGAAGGTAGTAGCTTGAAAAATGTCGTGATCCTCTGTTTGGGCTCTGGTATGATGGCTCTCCCACTCTCGCGACCATTAGGCTCCGTGTTCCTTTCGCCCCGATAACCGTTGGATCTATCCGCCCAAGATCCAATGGATCAGGACTGTTTGTTCCCGCTTTCTCCTAATGTCTCTCGCCGATAGATCCCTGCCGTTTATTCGTTTAATCCAACAGCCGATTTTCTTCCTCCGCCCATCCCGACTATCCATGTCCATAGCCATTATATGCTCCCGAAGGAGGAAGGTGGCCAACTACCTGTACCTGGTGCATTACTACTTCAACAACTGCATTCAAGAATATAATGGCCGAAGAACGAAAAGGACATGCCTCGAGCAGTTGAATTCATTCAGCAGTTATGGAGCATTCTTTCATACAACATCCCACCTGCTCAAGAAGGACAACAGAGTACCAGAGAATGTCAAATTCATTCATTGAAGCAACAGATTGTGGCAGAGGCCCATTTTAGATAACTAATGTGGTTGGTGGTCCATTATGACCCCTCCACGCATAGAATAACAGATCATTTTTTGTAAACAAACTCTATATATACCGAAAACATAGATGTAATCGGGGATGATGGTTGATGGTTGTTGTTTTGATGTAAGATTCAACTTTTGGAGACTGTAACTACTTTGATACTTGTAGCGCCTGGTCTTCATTTTTAGCTAATACAAGCTTCTTTTGCTGTTAATTTCTCACTTTCCATTTTTACTCTGTTCCAGGCTGTGCCTGTTATGCATTTGTTCATGTGCTCTTGATATTTAGCATTAGAGGGGCTGTCATCCCACCTCTGTGTTGAAGTCTAGTATGTATCATTGAATGTGTTATGCAGGTTTTTGTTTATTTAGTGTCAGAGAGCTGTCATCCTGTCTGTGCATTAGGAAATATATTTGCAGACCTTTTTACTGGTTGCAGACGGCCATCACAGGGTCCTGTGCATCTGCTGGTGTGGTTAGTATTCTCCATGTTCACCTAATCCTCAAACTGTGAGTAATTGGTGGTCTAAAGCCTTGTAGTCTGGGGCTGTTCACCCATGTCTGGAGTTAAGCATAGTAGAAGTGGTTATCTGGCTTGAACAAGCATCATTCCTTCCATTCATCCATTTCCAACATTTTGTTGAGTTTTGTAATGTTCCCGAGCATCTCCGAGATACAACCTAGGAGAGTTTCTTGGGGTGATAACAGTTTTTACAACTTTTATGTTCATGTTTGGGTTTCTCAAATAATGATAAACTAAGTTTTCCGAACTTTGCAATCCAAAAGACCCCCATATTATAAGTGATCTTGGAAAATACCACTTGTCTGGAGGTAGGATTGATCAAATGAGCAGTGATTTTGTAAATAAAAAAAACACGACCTTTGTTAAAAAATGGGACTTGTCTCGAATTTATGGCGATGACATGGTTACTACAGAGGATGTACAAGGGTTACTAGAAAATCTTGGAATTCAACATATCTTTGATCATAATATGAAATTAGTGATATGCTCTTCGATCATATGAACTTCATAGTTTCCTTTCATTTTATGTCATGACTCTTTTAGTTTTTGATCTATGGTAGTCATTTTAGTTTTTATTAGTTTATTTTATCTAAATTACCTAATTTTAGTTATATTAGTAGTTTTCTTTAATTATAATTAAAAACTAATTTAGTTTAGCTTAAATTTATTTTAATTTTAGTTTAAGCTTAAATATTTAGCTTTGATTTAGTAACATTGATTTTATTATTTAATAGTATATAAATTTGAATTCTATCTATTTAAGTTATAGTTTGAGTTATTTTAAATTACTTTTTATTTAAAATTATAGTTAATTAATTTATTTTAAATTTTATATTAGTTTTTATTTTTATTTAAAGTTTTATTTATTTAGTTTAATATTTTGTTTTAAGAAATTATTGATTGTTTGGATTGTAGATAGATATGAAAAATTTTGAGACACAAGATAATGAGAAGTTAAGGAAACTCAAAAAGTTACAAAGCTCAAAAGATTCCATTTTTTTGCAAAAATAAACTTTTGTACCCTGTGAGAAATTTAAACTTTTTGTAAGGGTGTGAAAAACTTATTCAAAATTCATTTACACCTCTAAATGCAATTGCTAGTTATTAAATTATCTTATAATCTGGAAAATTATAAAATATTTTAATAACATCAACCATTGTCATTATCATAACATCAAAAACAACGCCCAACTTGCTATGGGGAAACATCCATCTCCTTCTTCCATTCCACCTCATAGGATTCCAACCCTCATAAAACCCTAAACCTCATCTCAAATGAAACCCTACATACTCGCAGCACAGTGCTCACTTTTGGTCTTCGAAAACGTTTTGCCCTCCGAACCATCTACGACGATATTCATCCAGACATCCAGTCCGGCGGGCTCCTCCAGGTAGTTATTTCTCTGTTTCTGCTTTTAATTTCAGCAAGGGTACATTTTACTCTGCGATTTCGCTGTTGCAAAGATAATGTCTATTCATCGAATATTGAAACGTTTGATAATGAAGGAAGTCCCCCTAGTATCCACTCATGTATGGATCCCAATTTTGCTGTTTCGTCCTCTTGAAATTCATGCAAATCCCGACATAAAAATCGCCAAATTCTGCACGGAAACAGCAATCCCATCCCCAGCTCCACCAGATGGGGGCGTTGTCACAGATTTTTTCATCAACAAATGCGGTTTGTCAGAGAAAGATGTTTCAGATGCCCTAAAACTTCACAAGGGCTTGCTGAATAAACCAAGCCAGAATTTGGAAGAAGGTTTGGAGTTGTTAAGTGAATGTGGTTTGACAACCCCTGCTCACATTCGAAGGGTGGTTGTTGGCAACCCTGGGATTTTCTTATATAAATCCAAAAGGGACTTAAAGTCAAGGCTCAGCTATCTAATGTCTATCATCAACAAAGACGATATCTGCAAGCTTCTTTATACCGATTCAAAAATTCTTGATCAGAGTGAGGATAAGCTTAAATCTGCGATTTCAGTCTTGCAAAGATTGGGTATTGAGGGCGATGCATTATCAAATTTATTGGCAATTCAACCCCGTCTCCTCGCGGTTACGGAGGAAAAAGTTATGGAGTCATTTAAAGTGGCTGAGCGTCTGGGGCTTGAGAGGGGATCCAAGATATTTGGTTACGCTATGCGTTGCTGTCTAGGAATGCGAAAAGAAAATATAGATCGAAAACTGCAGTTTTTGTGCAGTTTAGGTTTCTCTGAAAAACAAATTTACAAGGTCTCACGTTCGACGCCGTGGATTTTGGGACTTTCAGAGGAAAAACTGAAACGGAATGTAGACTTTCTTGTCAAATCACTGGGGCTTCCATTGGATGATATTGTTAGATGTTCCTTTCTGTTCACATGTAGCTTGGAGAGGAGGATAATCCCTCGGTATAGAGTAATGGAGGCCTTGAAGTCCATGCAACTGTTGAAGAGAGAGAGGATTTCTCCGTGGATTGTTCAATACACAGACAAAAAATTCTTGGAAAAGTATGTTGATGGGAATCCCGAATACTCCTCCGTTCTGCGGGATATTTACCATGGAGAGAAAGCTGTGAAAGCTAATCGTTGACAAGGAGACTTGCAGTGAGTGTGTTTCAGTCAAAAGGATTCAACGAAAGTTGTGAGTAGCTTCAATCAATATGAAGTTCAATCATTGTGAGCAGCTTCAATCAATATGAAGTTCAATCATTGTGAGCAGCTTCAATCAATATGAGATTTCATTCACCGCCCTTATTTGTAGTCTTTTGTGGATTCCTTGGCATAAAAGAAGGGTGCTTGTAGCAGGGGCCAGCTAACAGTTCCGACAAACAGATTTTAGAACACGAGGGATTCACAGCATCGCTTTTAACTGAAGGTGCAACTCACCTCCTTCGTTACCTCAGCATGAGAAAGGCAAATGGCATTATTGTGTTGCCAACTTACAGAGTTGCCAACTTACAGAGTTCAGCGTGGGCGTCTCACAGCAAATACCTCATCTTTGCAAACCATAAACAGAGTTATCCTCTTATTTGAATGGATGTTATTAATGGCTTTAAATGAGTAGTTTAACTCTTATGTAATGGCAGATTGCCTTTACCGATATATGCATTTTCGATGCAGAACAGTATTTTTGATTTAATTTCTTAGCAATTTCTGCCCATTTTCTACACATTTTCTGTTAGTATTATATGTTTTTATAGCAAAATATGAAGTCGTTATCGATTGGACTGGAACCCTAGTCCAGTATTTAAATGACGCAATCATTTTAGGATTATGCCTTCTTCGGAGATCTTAATCCCTTGCAAGCCTACAAGTTTTTTTGAATGGATGATTTTTTTTTTTTAAGAATATTAAATAATACTTCTGCAAATTTAATTTTAGTGGGTATCTTTTTTTAATCGGTTTTATTCAATGATGTCACACACGACCGTCATGGTTGTAAACAAAACTTTGCATAGATGTATGCTCACCATCACCTTATCATATGCAGTGATTTCTAGCTCATCAATTATTACAGCAATCATCATCTCATTTATTTGGCAATCACAAAGCTTCAAAAGCTCATAGGTCAATTCCATATGTAATATTAATTGTTATACATGTGATCATACAAATAATATTACTTCACAAAAAGGAATGGGTTTAATGATGACAATTTGTCTAATTACTTTAGTGTCAACTATTATTCAACCAACTTGTAGAGCATTTAAAGAATAAGAAAATTTTCAACAACATTCGAGTAAAACAAGATTTCTCATTACTTTTTTTTAGCAACTATCTTGACTAAGGGATTCTTTCTGTTTCATAAAAGATTCAATGTCAATAAGTTCAACATATTTGCCAAGCTTACAACTCTCACAAATAAGACTTGCAACAATGTTTGGTAAATAACTTGTGCATATAAGAGTAAAGATCTACCCAAACAAGGTTAAACAAAGGTAGCAATCCATATAACTATGATCTTTGCAAACATGGTTGACTTCTTGTCAGACATGATTGATTTAAAATCCAACCTCTTAATGAATATGGAGGTATTAGAACACTATGAAAGTTTCCTTACTTCACAAGTGAGATAATGCTATTACACATTGCAAGAACAATTTGGAATCTTTCATTTGATACTTATCATTAATGTCAATAAGATTTTGAACAACAGTGCGCACGTGAACAAAATATTGAAGTTATTAAGTTAAAATTTTACTCTCAATACCATCACTACATATCACAACCATCCATTATGTAGGTACAAATTCTGACCACAAGTTCACAACCATGACTTAAAAGATAATCTCACTTTTTTACCTTGTTGATAGTTCTTTACCATCCTTTTCTTTTCAATATCATTTTATTTTGTATGAGGAATACACATGTTTTGGTACTTAAGGTGCTACTCAACACAAGGCTCAGAGCCCTTATAAGAAATACTCTTTATGAGCTCAACAAGTTGCATGCAAAATTTGAACTCAAGTAGGGAGAATAACACATTTCTCCTAACTACCCAAGCTAAACCCAATTGACCACATGTAACCATCATTACATAAAGGAGAAAGCATTGATTCAACCATGACTACATTCAACAATGTGCTAAAGAATGCAACAATTGTGATCTTCAAACTAATTATTGACTCATTAGTCTCAAGAGTTTACACTCTTCCCATTTGATTCATGAATCTGCGTTACTACACCTATCCTTTAAGCTTAATGTAAGGAGCAGTAAACCCCATAAATCTAAAATTTTAGAAGTATTGTTACAAAATATGGGCATTCAATATCGAGATCCTTTCATGAGACGAAAGTTTTTCTTAAATATTTGTACTGCATAAACCATCAACATAAGTGGGAAGGAATGGAGGAAGGTTCTAGTCACTCCCATAAAGTCAACCATTGGTAAGAAGAGGGGGAGTCACTAACAAACTCCTTGTGGAGTGTTCTTTGCTTTTCATTTCATTTCATTTGATATTAAATCCATGGAATGACATGTAATTTCATTTCATGAGTTGTGATTGGAGATAGAAAATCTCTATACAACATCACAACAGTGTAAACAAATCTATAAGCAAAGCTCACTCACTTTGCTACACTTGCTTCATAATTGTGAGTGAGAATTCCTTTGTTTGTCTTGTTGATTACATAGAGTTGTGACTCTAGAAATATAAATGGATCTGAAGTTAACTGCAAAAGTGTTGGTCCATGTCATTAAGGGTAAGGCAGTGGCGGCGAGTGGTGTGTTTGATAATTGATTAGTGGTAGGATGGAATATAAATTGGAGGAATTCAAATGTTGATTCTCCATAAAATTTATCTCATCTGTCCTTCACATAAGCAACTATCATTCTCCATGGCTTATTATATTATCAATTATTCCAAACTCCACATATGGGAGGTATAATTATAACTAACATCCATTCTCATTCCCTTTTCTTGTACATTTTAAAGTATTAGTACTTGTGTTTCCTTTACATAAATGAAAATGATTATTACATTTATCTAACTAATTGAATAAATGAAATCTCTACCTTATGGGGTTTGTGCTAGTCTAGTTTGAAGAATACAACAAGCTCATATACCTAGATGTTGGCATCCAAGTGTATGACATCATCAATCACCTCTTTGATCTACTAGATAACCATTTTTATGTTGTGGTGGACTACTTATGTAGAAGACATGGGCCCACACTCCACAATACAAGATTGGTTACTACCAACAATGCACAAAGAAGGTGCAATACCTTCTATGTCATAGTTAAGAAGGACTCACTTCCAAGTGAAATAGGGCTTGAGCTAGAGGTGTATATAGTCTATATACAATGTTCCCTCACGAACCCCAATCATCCCTTCTTCGTTGATACTAGAGCCCTTATCCAAAACGAAAACCTTGCCATTAACAAAAGCAACTTTATTACCGTTATCCTCTAGACTAGAAATAGAAAGTATATTTTTCTTCAAACCTAGAACATATAAGATGTTGTTGAGGTGAATGTTTCCACCTGGTTCAAGCTACAATGATATATACCAATGCCTTTCATTGGATAACATTTTTTGTCTCCAAGTTCGATAGAGTGAGATGAATTTCATTTTGACAAGGTTTGAATTTGATTGTATCCTCCCGTCATGTGCCTGGAGGCACCACTATCGGTAACCCATACATTTTCATCTTTGAAGGCGCCGAATAGAGCAAAGAACATACTTCCTTCTACATCTTTCTTTACTAGCTTGGGGATGATCTTCAATATGTAGTTCTTGATGGGGATAATAAGATTTCCAAGAAAACTGAAAGCCTTCTTCATGATTCTTGACATTGTGCTAGCTAACTTGTGATCTTTAGTCTCCTTGTTGCACCTTAGCTCTGATACCATGTTGGAAAATATGGAGACTTAGTAATTATAACTTATTTTTCTTCACTTGATAATTACTTGTGATGTTAGATGTTCTTATATTACTTCTTTGATTATGTTCATCAAGCAATCATAAAAAACAAGAAGATCACAAAGAGATACAGTACACTAGAAATAGGCTCCAAGATAGGGCAAGACCCAAGGGGAAAACTTGGAAAATACTTCTCTTCTTCTTTATAATATGCTTACAAAAGAGACTTCAAAGATCCAAAGACCCAAGCCAACAAACCCTGCAAGATCCAAGTCATCCTCCAACAAGATTTGCTTCAAAACAACTTCCAGACCTTCGATACATCAACCCAACCACTGAAACTTTGACCCTGCAATTTCAGCCTCCAGCAACTAGCCCAGAATTTCATCCTCTTGAAGTTGGCAGCTTCACAAATGCTAGCGAGACAAAGAGAAATATAACCCTTGACAAACTTCAATTTTTGTTCTTCATCCTCCAGTGACTCTTCACTATTGCAAATCAAACTTGTGTGAGACGTGTGTCCAAATGAGGTTGAGCTCCCCTCTATTTATAGCCTTTCTTGAGGGGAAAATTTCCCTCCCTTAGGGTGAATTGTCTTTGCTCTTAGGCCTAATTGATATTGGGTTTATGCATGGATTTTACATGATAAAATAAATATTTTTCTTCATTACAATGAGTCCAAATGGGACTATGACACATGAACAATATTATTCTTTATCCTAGAAATACCTAGAAGACCTAAAAAGCATGAAGAACATGCTTTTGACTCAAGCTAGAGTATGAAATCCATAATCCAAAATAAAATATAATCTCTTTCTTTTATTTTTCTTTCTTTATAAAGAATATACAATGTCATGATTACAATTACATCATAATGAAGACCAACCCTAGTTACAATTTTCAGCACTCCCTCTTAATTAGGGAGGTATTCATGGTACAAAGAATCTCAATATTGAAGCATTCCGATAAGAAGAGTCAGATTGATAAGCCATCTTTTGTCAAGCATCTTTTATATCATAACCAACATTGTCACTAAAGGTATTAACTGGACAAGCTCATCTTTAACTATGAGCATTATGATGGGAGGCTTTACGTGAGCTGCCACACTACCTCTCAAGGTACACAACCCATCTAGATGTCTACAAGGTATGTTCTTTTAGGACTATCCTTATCTTGGATTGCCAAACTTGGATCCTCAAATAGTATCGGTCCTCTTCAAATACTCTTATCTTGGATTCCCTACCTCATCCTTAAAGAGCATAGGTCACCAGCTTCTTTCTATGGATTTTTTAATCCATAAGAAGTTTCAATCTAGATGCTTATTCAATCCTCCAGACTCCATTTTTTCTTTATGGCCTTCACTAAGACTTATGGTTGTTATTCCTAGTCTAGTGCCTGACCCATAAAGACAAGAACTATCTGATATCACGCCCTCTCAACCACGAAAGAGATATCCATCAAACCAAGCTTACCTCTTAGGTACTCAAGCTTCTTGTTTGGTAATGCTTTAGTCAATATGTCAACTACCTGCTCATTTTTGGGTAGAAAGTGCAGCTCCACGACCTTATCTCATACCAATCCTCTGATGTAGTGGTACTTGTTATTTATATCCTTTGTCTTAGCATGAAATACCCGGTCTTCTGTCAAATTTATGCAACTTTGATTATCACAATGCATCCATGTAGCGATGAGCAATCCTTCAAAGTTCAAACAACTCTGATAACAACTTCCTGAGCCAAACTGATTCACTGTAGACTTCACTTGCAGCAACATATTCAGCTTCAGCACTGCTCAAAGCAACTGTATCCAGCGTTCTGCTCATCCATGAAACCATGGAAGGTCCAAGGCTAAAGCATCCTCCTATTGTGCTCCTTCCATCTGTTTCACTGTCACACCAATTTGAATTTGTATATCCCATGAGTTGGATTTCATTCCCAGCATACTTGAGGTAGTGATGAATGGTTCCACACAAGTATCTTAAGATATGATTAGTTGCAATCCAATGATCATGCTTTGGCTCCATCTGAAACTAACTGAGGACATTTACTGCAAAATAAATGTCTGGCCTGGTATTCACCAGATACATGAAGGACCCAACCAATTTCTTGTAGCAAGTATGATCTATCAGACTAGACTCTAAACGCTTCAACCTTTTGCAATTTGTAACCATAGGAGCCATCATAAGTTCACAATCCATCATGTCAACCCTCTGAAGCCTCTTGATCACATATTTACGTTGACCCACGACATATCTCTCTTGGTTTTTACCATACTTATGTTCCTAAGTAATAATGCATAATTCCAAGATCCTTCATATCAAATTCAACTCCTAACTACCTATTGCATTCTTGAATTAGTCAATTTACGCCTGTAACTAGTAGGTCATCCAGATATCAGAGTATAATAATTGGTTCTTTCTGGACCACCTTGATTTATGGATTTTGATCTGCATCACTCTTGGTAAAAACAAGTCTCAAGAGGTATGCATCCATTCTTGCATACCATGCTCTCGGTGCTTGCTTCAAGCTATATTGAGCCCTCTTCAACCTACAGACATGAGTTTCCCTCTAATTTATTTCAAATGTTTAAGGCTACTCAATATAGACTTCTTCATCAATGGTCCCATTCAGGAAATTTTGTCTTAACATCCATTTGGAATTATCCATCCTATAGAAGCAACCAATGAAAAAAGTGATCTTATTGTCACATACCTAGTTGTGGGAGCAAATGTTCTTCATAATTAATCCCTTCTTTCTGTGAGAAACTCCTTTCTACAAACCTTGCTTTATATTTCTCGATGCTCGCATCTGCAACATGCTTTATTTTATAAATAAATTTTGAAGTGACTATCGATTTGTCACTCGGCCTAGGGACAATCTCCCATACGCCGTCCTTCTTTATTGGATGGTATTCTTCCTCCATTGCATTCTTCCATTCTTGATGCTTAGCAGCATCCTCATAGGAGGAAGGTTTTGCCTCAAATAGCTTTGTCATGTATGCGACATATCGAGAATACCTCTTTGTTCTCTTAATTTCCTTGGATGTCCCCGATATTGTATGTACTTCTTCCTCTTGAGTAGTAGTTTTCAACCAAATATGTTGTTTCCGATTTTATAGAGCAATTGTTGTATAGCCTCACAAGGGCCTTCAACATTTTCTTGAGTTGGTCTTGGTTCTTGACCATCATTGTCCCTTGAGATATCTTCAAAGATAGGAACTTATTCATTAGAGTCAACTGGTACATCCTTCAATTTCTTGTAAGCTATGTTTTCATCTAAGATGACATCTCTACTTGCCACGATTCTATAGGTTTTAGATGAAGCACTATACCCCATAAAGATGCCCCTTAAATTGGTAGGATCTAGCTTCTTTCTTTTATCCCTGGGTACATGAATGTACACATGACACCCAAATATATGAAGATGATCCACACGTGGCTTCTTTCTTGTTTATGCTTCTTCTAGTGTCATGTTATTGAGCACCTTGTGAGGACTTCAATTTTTCAAGTAAACAACCATCATACATTCCTCTCCCCATAGGAACTGGGGGATATCTTGAGCATGTAGCATAGCTTAGACACATTATTCAATAGTACGATTCTTCCTTTCTACCACTCCATTCTATTTAGGATTATAGGGAATAATGAGCTGCCTCGTGATTCCTACCTCCTTGTAGAAAGCTATTAATTCTTTGGAGGTGTATTGTCCACCATTATCTGACCTTAGAATTTTGATCTTCTCCTACGTTAGGTTTTCCACTTCATTCTGGAAATTCATAAACTTTTCGAATACCTCGTCCTTATTCTAATTGAGAAGGTATAACCAAGTCTTCCTTGAATAATCATCAATGAAGGTTACATATTACTGATGCCCACCAAGAGACTTAACTGCCATAGGTCCAAATACATCTGAGTGTATGAGATCCAAAATTTTAGTAGATCTAGTTTCACTATTTGCAAATGATTTCTTTACATTATTGCATAGAGAACATCCCTTACAGGTTCCTTCATGGTCTTCCTTTATTTCGGGGATATCATTGACCGTTTGACTCATAGATGGAAAAATATTATAATGAAAGTGTCCATACCTTCTATGCCATAGTTTGGAAGGACTCACTTCCAAGTGAACTAGGGCTTTAGCTAGAGGCGTATATAGTCTATACAATGTTCCCTCACAAACCCAAATCATCCTTGCTTCATTAATACTAGAGCCCTTATCCCAAATGAAAACCTTTCTATCAACAAAAGAAACTCTATTACCCTTTCCTCTAGATAAGAAATAGAAAGTATATTTTTCTTCAATCCTGGAACATATAAGATGTTGAGGTGAATGTTTCTACCTGATTCAAGCTCCAATGATGTATACCCAATGCCTTATTGGATAGCATTTATTGTGTCCAAGTTCGATATAGTGAGATGAGTTTCCTTTTGTCAAGGTCTGAAGTTGATTTTATTCTCATGTCATGTGTCTGGAGGCACCACTGTTGATAACCCATACATTTTCATCTTTGAAGGCACCCGATAAAGTGACGAACATATTTCCTTCTACTTCTTACTTTATTAGCTTGGGGATGATCTTCAATATGTAGTTCTTGAAGGGGATAACAAGTTATCCAAGAAACTTGAAACCATTCTTCATGATTCTTGACATTGTGCCAACTAACTTGTGATCTTGAGTCTCCTTCTTGCACATTAGCTCTAATACCATGTTGGAAAATATGGAGACTTGATAATTCTAACTTATTTTCCTTAACTTGATAATTACTTGTGATGTTAGATGTTCTTCTATTACTTCTTTGATTATGTTCTTCAAACAATCTTAAAAAATAAGAAGATCACAAAGAGACAAAGTACACCATAAATAGGCTCCTAGCTAGGGAAAAACCCCTCCAAGGGGAAAACCTGGAAAATTTTTCTCTTCCTCTTTAGAAATTCTTACAAACAAGACTTCCAAGATCCAAAGACCTAAGTCAGCCCCTACAAATAATTGCTTCAGAACAACTTCCAGAGCTTCAATACTACAACTTCAGCCCCAACAATAGAATTTTGGCCTCCATCAACTTCCGTAGAATTTCATCTTCTTGAAGTTGAAAACTTCAAAAACCCTAGCGAGGTAAAGAGAAAGATAACCCTTGACAAACTTCGATTTCTGCTCCTCTTCTTAATCCTCCAGCTACTCTTTTCACCTTCTCTATTGCAGATATAACTTATGTGAGATGTGTGTCCAAATGAGGTCGAGCTCCCCTTTATTTATAGCCTTTCTTGAGGGTCGATTTGCCATCCCTTAGGTTGACTTGTCATTGCTCTTTGACCGGCTTGGTAGTAGGTTTATCCATGGATTTTACATGATAAATTAAATATTTTTCTTCACTACAATGAGTCCAAATGGGACTATGGCACATGACCAATATTATTCTTTATCCTAGAAAAACCTAGAAAGTCCTAGAAGACCTAAAAAGCATGAAGAACATGCTTTTGACTCAAACTAGAG
>APFE030314602.1:0-14590 GCA_000404065.3 Pinus taeda
ATTACTATGTTTATTATTTATTTACTTGTATTTTAATATTATTATTATTATTATTAGGGTACATTACATACTCCATCTCTTTAAGGAACTTCGTCTCGAAGTTAAGTTGAATAATTTAACATTTTATTTATTTAGCTATTTATTACTTCATGTTTCTCCTACACCCTCTGTTGAACTAGTATAACTAGTAGGCATGATAACCATGAATACACATTGAAGTAGACAAAGGGTCAAAGAGAATTCCAGGCATGTGCATCATGACAATGTATACTATTGGAGTTGGGTGGTGCTTTCACAACCCAAATGTTCGATCCAGATTCCGAAAAAGCCATTAACGGATTGGCAGACGTAGAATCAAGGTTTGGTACGATTGTCAAAGAAGCACAAATCAACCGTCTTTTTAAATATTTAAATTAGACAAGAATAGTATTAATGACTTTGCATAGGTCAAGCGGGGCAAGGTAAGTTGTATAGCAAGAAAATTATGTTGCTCACATGATTTGGATTTGCTTCAAAAGCTATTTAAACCATGACTTTGAATTATTATGCTTTATCTTTATCCCATCCTTGTGTTAGAAAATTAAATATTACAAACCAATGGAACACATAAAAATATTGCAGGAATATAAACACAAAACGCATAAAACAAGAGAGACAGAAATATACGTGATTCACCCAATTTGCGCTACGTCCATAGAGAAACAACCAGTCCTTCCTTTTATATTTTATATAGCAAAACGAAGAGATACAACCTACAACAGATCCGTTGTAATTCTCTTTTCTCTCTCACACAATCTCCTCGTTCTTTTTCGTTCAAAATACACATCTACATAACCACAATACAATTCCCTCATATATAGTGAGGGGTTGCTTTCTAGGGCAAAAAACCCTAAATTAAACATAACTTCTATCATCATATTTTTGTCTAATGAACGACCCAGATTGACTACGAAATTACAACATTTTACAAGGCAATATTACATCTATTTTTAGCTTCGGGGGCGCTGCCCCCAATCCCCCCACCAAGGGGGGCTCTAACGAATCATCATCGCCCTCTGGCGGCGCGCAAAAACAGACAACATTTTCGCCATATTACGAACTAGGGTTCAATCCGGCGATACTGTTGAATAAAGAAGATAATCAAGCTCCACACCCAACACCTTGTGATCGATTCAAAAGGAGGGAAGAGGAAAAGAGCCTTGGAGGCAAGCTAGGGCTACGGTACACACTGATGAGGCTTATGCTTGGTTTTGAAAGTGGGAAAAAATGACAAAGATTCTTTGAGATTTCCTGGGTGTTGTGGAAACTTTTGATGCCTGTTGGTTATACTATTTCAGTAGAGGGTGTAGGGCAAATGTGAAGTAATAAATAACTAAATAAAATAGAATGTTAAATTATTCAACTTAACACCGGGATGAAGTTCCTTAAAGAGGGGGAGTATGTAATATCCCCTAATAATAATAATAATAAATAATATATATAAAATAAAAGATGAAAATAATAATAACAATAAAGCAAAATAATAATCAAAATAATAGTAAAAAATAAGCAAATATATAATAGTAAATATAATGAGATAATATAATAATATAAATAATAAATTGGAGTTCCTAAATAAATATATATAAAGTAAACTATAAAATAGTAAAAAGAAGTAAAGTTAACAAAAAGTAAAAATGAATGAAATAAGAAAGAGTTAAATTAAGAGAAATATTAAAATAGGTAAAACTTAAAATAAATAAATAAAAGTTGCATATTGACACATGAAATGTGTACATGCGGACCCCTTTCCATTGTTTGGTCTATTTAATGGACGATAAGGAAGATGAGATTCATCATTCCATCCATTTTCTTGGGAGAAAAGTGTTGTGAGACAAAGAATTCACTAGCAGTAGTACGTTGATTTAGGGCACAGGGGTGGCCAGTTTTAGACAGATTATGTGCAACTAAGCCTAACGGTTGGGTGGAGAGTTGTCCTAAAAATTTTGGAGCGGTTAGCGAAATTCAAATAACGTTCAACTCCAAAATTACAAGTAAGGAATATCATCGCTATAGGTAAGTTGTCTTTGCTCATATTTCTCAAAAATTCTATGTTAATTAGTTGAATAGAGGTGTGTTGATTATAAATTGCATAATTGATCTAATTAGTTATATATTTAAATTGTGGATTTTTACATTGTAGCGTTGTAGCACCAATGCAAACGTCTAACTCTTCTTATGGAAATAAATGCAGATACCATTACTCTCCCAGATCTTACAGACAACTTTCTCATAGGCAAAGCTTGTTGAAACTTGCTCAGTGAATGATGAGTGACTTATGTACTAGTCTGAGTCACTTGGTGGTTAACAACTAGGCTACATTATCTGGCAATAATGATTAGGATATTCAAGTGTCCACATGGAAGTTGCCTAGTTGTGTTCTGTTGATCAGTGTTGCAACTTCATGTTGCACAATAGTAATATTTTGGTATATTAAATAAATTAATACTTCTATAAAGGCCTTTCATCTTCCACGTCGATCTTTGGGAAAGATTATGTATGTCAGACCTAAAGACTTCAAATTTGGTTTGAAATAAAAATAAACCTAACAATAAATATCACATTTTTAGTGGACTTGTTTCATGTTCATGACATTGCAAAGATGTGATTTTGGAGAATGAAATTGGTGGTGGGAGGATAAATATATTACAAATTGAGGAGATTTGCACGCTTGGGAGAAAATACACTTGGTCCAGTGCTGGCTAGTTTCAATTTACTGTGCATAATATTATTTTTTTGTCGCCATGTGCAAAATATTGGTTTCATTGTTTTTTGGTGTGTAAAATTTGTGTACTTCTAAGCTAGTTTATAGAAAATGTGCAAAACCAATTAATGAACAGAGAAGCATAGTGCAAATTACGGGTTCTCTACATTCTTTAGTGCTGAGAGAAGGTATCACTAATTTTGTTGTGTGAGTTTGTTATACGCTAATGGATCTTGTTGTGCTTTGGGCTTTAAGAGTATCAGTTACAAGTTTATGTTATGAGATCCATGTGTGTGTAAAGGTAAGTTCATAATTGACTGTTGGATATAGTCCATTGTCAAGATTCTCCTTTGGGAGATCGAGAAGCGTCAATTATAACAAGTTCATCAAAGATGGTTAGAGGTGATTATGTCTTAAATGAGTCGAATGGGAAGCTCAAAGATTGTGGCGGTGAAAAGAGCGTTGTCCGGGAGACTTCAGAGTGAACATAGTTACCAATCAAACAGGAATTATTACCTCAAAATGGGTACTCTAGCCCAAAAACATGAAAAAACAACCAAAAAGTGAAAATTGTTTATGCCAAAACGATGGTTTTTTTTAAGGGTAAATTTTCAACATTTTTTTTTAAATGGAAGTAAAAACCATTTTTGTTTTGAAAAATGGATGAAAAAAAACACCCTTAAAAAAGTGTTTATTATGGAATAACAAAAAAAAAAATGGGTTACAATTTTGAAATTTTTTAGCAATGGAGTTAAAGATAAAATATCCGGACTTTGAAAAGCAGTAAAATTTCAACAATTCTCGGACATGATGTTAAAGATAAAACATCATGTCTCGAATCCTGATAATTCCAACTATTTCCATCCATGTTGTTAAAGATAAAATATCTTGACTCTAAAAAACCTTGAAATTGTAATTGTTTTCAACCATGTCACTAAAGATAAAATATAATAATTCAGAAACACCTTAAGGTTTTGACAAATTTTCAACCTTATAGTTAAAAAACTTCAATTTTTAACACATTTCAACCATGAAATTATGGACAAATTATATCACCAAACCAATTATTAAAAATGAACAAGTAAATGAAAAATTCATTATTCCAAGAGTAATTTTTATTTCAAAGGCTAAAACTATAGCTCTTTTCAAATTTTAGCCTAAGACAACTTATCCTATTGCAACAAAAACCTAAAAATCAACCATCAAAATTAATGAAGCATTAAAATTTCAACAATTTTAAAATATTTTATAACAATAAATAATATCATGGCAATATCACTGTATAATTTAAAAAATCGACATTAATTTCTATTATTTATTTACTTTTGATCAACATATCAACTTTTGTAGATTGAATATCACATACATTAAAGCATATAATCCAAAAAACATAAAAATGACCCATAACTTCATGTAAGATCATATGGAAGTCAAAAATATTTATTTCAAGTTACCATGCAAACATCTCTAAAGACATGAATTTCTTTTAATTAAAACATTAAATCCAACAAACATAGAAATGACTGATAACTTCATGTAAGATCATATAGAAGACAAAATATTTATTTCAAGTTACTATGCAAACATCGTTTACATAAAATGTCTTAGATATTTATTCACAATCATTCATAGGATCTGGCACACCATCAAAATCTACATCTTCAAATGAATGACTATGTGAAGATGAAGATGACCCATATTCTTCTTTTTCATCAACTAGAGTCCCATCTGAGTCAACATGCATGCCCACTATTCTAGGTTTCAAAAGTCTTCTAGATCTATGACTAGATTTAGCAGACTCTCAACATTATTCCTTATGGTAGCAACTTCTTCAAAATATCTACGGTCTTGAAGCAAAGAGTTCCTCTCTTTGTTAAATTGAAGTCCCTAGACAAATATGTCAACATCCTCCAATTTTAATAGTCTATGCAGATTTTTACCCTTTCTTTTTCTCTTTCCGCGAATTTGTTTATCAACTACCATCTCTGGCTTGTACACACCATTGAATGGGTGGGTAATTGTGGCATACCAATGTACCTCAATAGCTGTAATATATTCATTTTCTTTAATGGCTTTTATAACCTTCGCAACCCAAAATGGATAGCCAAGTGGATCTCCATCTGCTAATATTGCTATCATGCAACCCTCCTTAACATCTTGCACGTAACCCTTATAAAGGTCTTCCATGGCTCTGTAATGTCCTTAGGAAATACATCCCTGAACTGCTGCAAAACCAGGTACTTTTTCAATACATTTGCATCTCAACCTCCTTACCCTTATCAGTAGAAATGTGTACTGTAAAAAGCTTACACCCTTTATGGCTACACTTTGCTTGCATAGTTGTCACCATCCTAACTGATATGGATTTCTTCCTACCTTGCAAGACTCTTGGTTCTCCATTGTCATCAACACACTCACTAGCCTTGTCATAGCAGTCAACCTTAGTTCTATGTAGATACAACCAATCCATGCCCAACAACATACTATATGATCCCTACGGTAACACATTCAAATGTGTTGTTGTAGGCATACCATTTAAATACAATGTGCAAGATCTTACCCAATGATGAACTTTCTTCTTTGTACCTTTAGCCAATTGCACTAACCCAGACTCTGCATGCAAATCCTTATTCAAACCACACTTATCCACCAAGTTAGGACTAACATGGCTATAACTAGATCCAGGGTTAATAAAAATAGAAATAACTTCATCACAAATCTTACTGTCCATCTCAATGATAGATGCTCGGTGTTATGCCTACATGTTGTCCATTGCTACATAGTTACATGGAATACTTTGACCAACGTTCCCAAAAGTCTGTGGCTCCTATGCACTGTATATCTGAGGCCTACCACCCTGATTCTGTGGACAAACTCTCTTAAGATTTTCCTTGCCACATGTCCAACACTTCAACCAACCAGTACCAACACCTCAATGTTGTTGTTGTGGCTCATGTCTTTGTCTAGCTGCATTAAATCTATTTTGCAGTGCCACATTCTCTTTCTCATCTGCATGTCCAGGCCTTGTCCTCTTATGCTGCCATTTACCTTTACCTTTGTCCTTTCCTATCCATCCATGCTGAGATTCATTCTTACACTTTGATTGCTCATAATAATGCTTCAATTTCCTAATAACTTCCTCAAGTGACCGAGGCTCATCATACTCAATCCGATCTCTAATTGCTAATGGAAAACCACTAACAAACCGTTGAAATTTAGCCTTCTCATCAGTAAGATACAGTGCATACCTCAATAGCTCTAAAAACTTGGTCATGTACTCTTCATTCATCATTGATCCCATCTTTAGCTCATACAATTATTTTGCCTTACTGTCATAGTACCTTTCTGACAAGTACTTCTTCCTGAAAAGCCTCTTGAATTCCCACTAGCTTAAGTCATCTATCTTGATGTTTTAACCTGCTTAACATCTTCCCACTAGATGTCTGCTTTACCTTTCAAACTGAAGATAGTTATTCTATCCTTCATGTTATCTGTGTAATCATGCAACTCAAAGAATTTGTTCGTTCCAAGTATCCAAGCCTCTGCATCTTTCGGCTTCTTCACATCTCCATCAAAAGCAGGTGGTTTTGCTTTCTTGAATTCATCTAGTAAGTATCCCCTTTCATTCCTCCTATAAGGATGATAGTGATGACGATCATGACATCTATCATAACTATAACTAGAATAATACATGTGTTAACCACCCCTCCTATCCAAAGTGTCCAACGACCTACCATCTCTCATTGTATTAGATATATCTGGCTTGTGTCTACTAGGAGATCTACTACCATATGCCCTATTAATTCAATCCTCATGTCCATGGTTGATCCGAAGTGGCCCTTGTCGCTTCAAGTCCGACAAACTCTGAAGAAGTATAGCATTCACCTCTACCTATTTCTCTTGTTCTTGTATGATCCAATCTTTATCTGCCTTACAACTCCTTATCTCTTCCTTCAAACTTCTCAATGTAACTTCCAAATCTGAAGAGTTCCAAACACCATACTACTCTTTGGATTCATAGGGAGAGTCCTTGTAGTCAACCATCTTGCTAGCCATTTTATATTTCTCTTCCTGTAATAAATAATATGTCAGTTAAACCAAATCACAATAAACCAATGTACCTCAGTATAGCTCAAGGAGGATACCTTGTTTGCAAGATCACCAAATCAGTGTGATACATGTATAACATAACAACATATTGACATACACAAGTAAATGCATCAACACATAAACATAATTCTAACTAGGATCCAGTCATCAATGTAAGGCCATATGAATAATGCATGTTATGACCTCATGCATGACACTAACCATTACTCCACTATACACATTGCTACATGCAACCGACAATGTGCATAATCCATGCCTAGCCAAGTACAAATAGGCATAAACGCATGTAGTCGAAGATATCGATCAGATCTTGTAATCAACCTACAAGACTGATACATGTAATCAAAATATTCAAAATGTAACCTAACATACAAGGATGTAAGTAGGTGGCATAAAATCAACATGTAAGTGACAAATAACCATATACAATCAGTCGCATAGTCATGTCAAACATTCTTCACGAAATCAACATCAAATTCTCCATGATAACCAAATTATAACCCTAATCCAACATCAAGCAATGTACCAATTATATAAGTGTAAGAGACACACATGCAATTGACATGCATGCATGACCAACACATTCAACCCATCTAGTTCGAGAGTTGAACCATGCTCTGATACCACTCTGTAACACCCTCCTCCCACATCCACCCAAGTAACCATGCCAACTGGGGTAAACATGAGATAAGAGGCTACTATGATCAGATTTGACCTCCTAGGTGACCTTAAGGAGGTGGAATCAATGGAACATCACACAAATTCATCCAACATCATCAACAGAACCCTCATGAGACAAGTCAACCACTCAAACAACATGTCCCTGAGTCCCATTGTTGTTCTAGATATCTTAGGTCATAGTTTCCCTCATGCTATGGGCTAGGGAGAAACCAGAGACCTAAATTCGTTCTCAGAGGCCTACTTGCCAGCGAATGCCCACTAAAGTTTCCAATTTTGTGTCGGTGACCCTGGGATTTAAGCCACTTTTTCAAGCCCAAACCACTGCTCATAATGGAATGATAACACATAATCAATAAAAGTACAGGGAAACAATGATGCAAAAGAAGTAATTTGATCAAGACCTTAACCGGGCCCCTACTAGCCATGACAAGCATTTCATCAAACATATCGTCAACATGTAACCTACAGGTGTAAACAACAGAATTAAGTGTAGGGATTTCATACTTATCTGAGAATCGCTACGAACCATCATTCCCTCATGCCATTTGCTACCTTATCACTTATTAGGTCATATATACCATATCCATTTAATTACAAGTAAAAACATGTTGAGATTCAAACATAGTTATTGTCACAAAATGTATGTATAACCAACATATAGGAACATAAATATCATAAACATATCAGCCATAAAAATCCATATATCCATCAGTACATTTGCACATAGAAAATCAAGGGAATGAATTTCTCATTAATCAATGCAATGAACCAACTAGAGATGGGAATACCGCTTCCATCGGACCATAGAATGGCTAAGCCAAATCTCTGTTCATCCATTCACCCCGATGCCATATTCCAAGCATGAATGTGAGACTCAAACCAAAAGAAATCAACCAGGGCATACCGAGGCTATACCACCTCACCCTCATCAATAAAAACCAAGCTTTACCATAATCCATCCCGAATAATTAGACCAACATAATGAGCACATCATAACAGGCTTTACCATGATCTCCACCCGATCACTACACCAAACAAGCATGGATGCCACCGGATTTCTCCACCTACACCATGAGGAATTTTCCTGTCTCCTAGTATCTCAGGATTTACTGCAATCCAAACCCAGATCACTAGTGTTGGAAATAATATTGAGAGGGTGGGTGAATTAGTATTATCAGATCAATAATTTAATTTTCAAAATTGATTTGTATACGCTACTTCAGTTCAGTGAACTAGCGTGTATACACGATTGTACTTAATGCAACCAGCGTATATGCAAAGATCTTTTGATTTACTCAAATTATCATGTATTGAACTTTAAACAATATATCAAGAATTCATTAGAAATTGCAGTAAAAATAGATTAAAGCATCACACATAAGCAACACACATGAACACCAAGATATAAGGTGGAAACCCAATGTGGGTGAAAACCACATGTTGCAATTGTCTTTGTCTTCTTTTAATGAGAAAATTATGTTTACAGTTTTGTACTCGTGCAGTCTTATACCAATACGCGGTCTTCTACCTACAGAAGGCTACAACCTTCTCTCGTTCTCCAGCTTCTATTGGAAGGGAGCTACAACCCCCTAGCTCTTGCACTAGCCAATGTGTTTACTAGTACGTAGGCGCCGACCTACAGAAGGCTACAACCTTCTCCTTTTTCTTCCACGGACCACGTTTCATAAATTTTTAGAGTAGATCCATCAACAACATCATATCAAATATATCTGCATCAATCAATCACCTTTTGAACCAACAACAACAAAATCAATCAATCACTTTGACAACCCATCAATCTGATCATTCATAATATTGTCACCAGAATACAGTAACCAAAACCCAAAACATTGCAACAGCAAACAGAAGCAACTAAAACATATTTTATAAGGTATACACTACTTCCATGTGTCGAACCTGCATGCATACGCGCTTTCCTCAAAGCGAACCAGCGTACAGATCTGCAAATCAAATTGATGATGTATACGCTGCTTTGATATGCAAAACCAACGTGTATACACTTATTTCCTAAAGTGAACTTGTGTACAGATATGTAAATGATAATTTAAGCATTACAACTATTCCAGACTTCAGTCATACCTAGATCATCATATTTACAGACTACAACATGCACCAGTTATTTAGATACATGATCAAATCACATAAAGATAATTCACTTCAAGCCTTGAGATCTTGATACATCATTAGATCTTATCTATCATCAAACACTAAGGTTCCTCCTTGGTTCAGATCCAGCAATGCACCATAACCCAATAACCTGCATACTAGCTCTCACACTTCATCAGATATTCAATACTTGTGTATCTTGGCCTAATGATCTTTTCCTCCTTTTATAGTTTTAGGCCTTTCTCAATACCATGGACCAAAACCACTTGGGACCAATACCTTGGACCAAATACCTAGGGTCAATACCTCGGACCAGATACCTTGGACCAATACCATGGATCAAAATACCACAGACCAAATACTTCGGACCAAAAATTTAGTTATTCAAGGTATACGCGCTTTTCCTTCTGTGAAAGTGCATGTGTAAGTATACGCGACTTGTATATAATGAACCTGCGTGTATATGCAGCTTGGTCAATGGTGAACCTGCATATACCTCTCTTTCTTCATTCTGTGAAGACTCATCTATCATTCTTTGTTGTTTAGTTGCTATACTGTGATCTTTCATCTGAGTGAGTTGCCTTCTCAACTGATTTCTTGAAGTTGCCCTGTATTTCATCACATTTGTAAACTCTATTTTCATGCATTCTATCACATTTGATATCTCTTCTATAGATTCATCTAGTTACCATATACAAGTGAGTTGTTCTGTTATAAGTGGGTTTCCATCAAGTACAACACATACATCATAATGCCAACAACTAGGCCCTAAACCAATACCCACTCTCTAGGCTTTACCGCATATCCCAAACCCGGGATTACTAGGCCCAACAAAGAGAAAACTACCTCTAGTATTTAATGTATATCCTACCATCACCGACAAGGATTCCTAGGCCATCTAAGGCAACAAAAAATTTGGCTTTTTCGTAAGCCAAATTCCGGTTCAGGGGTTACTAGGCCATGTGTTCTATTATTTCGGAGATCCACCTCACTTAGCTTCGAATCCATCCGACAATCTAGCTCAACCAAACATGAGAACCCCATCACACCATGGCTATTCGAAAATGACAAGGCTAGGAAAAAAAATTGTTACACCTGGAAAAAACCCATGTCATGGTAGAAAAGAACCACATGCAATACCATGCATGCCAAATCTAGCCAAGAAAATACAGATGCAAGTCAATACCTTGAATGAAGCCTATTGCAGCTACTTGATCCTGCCTTTCCCCGCTTGATCCTTGCTTACTCTTGCCTTCTTTGTCTTTCTTGCTCCAATGCCAAAGTGCTCCGAGAAAACTCTAAGTGTCCAAGAGTATGAGAGAGAGAGAATAATGAGAGTGCTCCAAAACTAAACTGACCAAAGGTTACCAACTGATCCTCGAAAGCCTTTTTATGAAGGAGGCCTCTATTTTCTTCATTTTCCATTATTTTCCTTGAATTTCCTCCTCACATGCAACTTGTGACCTTTCACCTCCCTTTTCTCCTAATTTCCATTATTTTCATAAATAAATGTGCCAAAAATGCCATTTTCCCTTTCGAAAGCCTTAGTCATTGCCTTTGCCAATTTCCTTAGCCATTAACAACCAAATGAACACCCCTTAGGATGTTTGACCCAACATTCAGCTAGGAATAAGTGTGCCATTCATCAGTGGTTATTGTTTTTAACTTTTATTACATGAATTTTTCACCAGGGTTGTTACAACATGTGTCGAATAGTCATGAATGATAGTAACCTATGGTTATATGCATTGTTGTTGTTGTTTTGTGTTAGTTAACTTAAATATTATGTTATATGTCATTGATGAATATGTTATATGTTAACTTGTAGTTAGCTTGATGATTATGTTATATGTTGTTGATGAGCATGTTATATGTCAACTTATTGTTGTTATATGTTAGTTAACTTGATGTTTAGGGTTATAGCATCAATATTTTGATGCTATATGTGTCATGCTAAATTGGATTGGTCTATGCAAATGGTTAGGGTTCTGACATTCAGGTATGAGTTAATATGTTGTGATATTATGTCATACTAATCTAGACTAAATGTGCAAATGTGATTATTATGCACGAATAATAATTATTTATGGGCTTATGATGTGGACATGTTAGCTAGTGACTATTATGGATATCATGACCCTATTTGTGGTTGAGTTGATATGTTGTGAAGTTATATCGTGCTAATCTAGATTGATTGTGCAGACAAGATTGCCTCCCCTGAGATGCATTAAGGTATGAGTTTTCTTATGTCGTATATTTGGTGTTTGAGTGTTTGGTGTCTATTATGTCTTCTAGTTGATTTATCTATCATTATATGTTTATAGTTTGTTTGAATGTTTGAATAATTGCATGATATGAGTATGTGTCTGTAAGATTGCATGAAGAAATGATATTGTTTGAAGATGATTGTACTAACTCATATGTGTTGAGACGACTGATATGTACTTGAGTGTAAGCAAGTGATAGTCGTAGAATTATGTATTATGACTGATGAATGTGAGTTGATTGTTGAGTATGGCATGGTTGCTAGGCTTGATGATGGTCGATTTCAAATTGACAAATATGATTGTCTTGATATTTGGAACATGTGGTTGACATGTGTGAGCAGTTGCAGGAAACATGCTTGGTATTAGCATGACACGGTAACGATTGGTTTGCTTATATATACTTAACAGCTAGGTGAAGTGATAGCATATAGTAAGACTCAATTGTAGCAAGGTAAATGGTAAAATAAAAGGAGTGGGCAAGAATTCCTTTGGCTACGTTTGGAAACCCTAATTCCAAATGAATGAGTGTTTTGCTTACATGAAGCCTTCTTAACCTTGATTTTTCCTGAAATTATGTGGATATGTGCTAGATTCATGAATATTTATTTGACAAATATAATAGTTAGTCTCTAGTTACACATTGATTTGTCAAGGGAATTGGAGTCCCTTAAGAGGTGGTGTGGATGTGTTCTGTTGCAAGGCAGTGTGCTTGAAATAAAAATATAAGGTAACCGGTGTATTTTTATATTTATTTATATGTTGACAATTGTGTGTTTATGGCAATATGATGCAGGGGAATGCATGTTAAGAGAGGTTTCCATGAAACCTTAAAAGAAGTCTCAGGTTGAGATTTCGCTTGGAGGCACTGGGAACCATGGGGATTGAGTCATAATGTCTATTGTTAGTCTTGTGCTTTTGATCTTTTGTGATTTTCTTGCGTTTGATTTGCAGTTTTGTTATGTCTAGTGCATGATCATGCCACTTTGTTTGTGGTGTCGTATTATTATTGGTTTTTCTTGTTTTCTTCTTGTTTGTTTCTTGCACTTACCTTTTAAGTTTTGAGTATTGAATTGGTTGGGAAAGAGAAAAGGTAGTGGAGCTTGGAGAGAGTTGAATGAAATCCATTGTGCAATGTAAGACTCAGATGAAGTCGGTGCATGTATAAGGGCAGTTGAAGTCAAGAGTATGACAACCAGTTGGATTGTTTGGGTCCATTGTAGTAAATGGACAGTGGCAGTACATACATGAGAAAGGTAACCAGAAAGGGTAAAGTAAAGGGACTTAATGTGTCAGATGCCTTGGCTGTGTTGCGAATCGTTGTTCTCAATGTTGTGCATGGTGTGAATAGATAAAGGGAGTTCTCTTAACCTTGATCTTATGCTATTTGGTAATTATGATATGATCATGATTATGCTGATGTTGGCATGAATTTGACAACAGGGCAGAGACCCTAAGTTCAGGCACAAGGGGTCAAAAAGGCTCCGTTATAGTCTAGAGAAACATCAACATTTTCACCTTACCCAAAGAGGGTAAGGAGTCTCACCTGAGGCGTGTCATGACCAAAGTTAGAAGAGGAAGAATGAGGTACCAAGGGAATCACAATAAACAAACGATAATGTCTCAGAACAATCAATCGTCCACATTAATCCAATCATACTTCTCTACTTAGATACCCCTAAGGAATCATACATCTTATAAGCATCCATTCAAAAAATTTAAAGAACCAACATAGAACTCAATAACACATTATTGATCAAATTGTCTCTTTAATTAAGCTTAACATAAGGAAATACATACAAAATTACAAGAGGCTCAAGGCCTTATCATCCAGACATAAATACCACAACCCACAGGAACAGACATAGACAAGATAGGGAACAATTTACACCTTCCGTAACTCAGGAACGTCATACCGATCCCTGACTTGCTCAATTGATCAACAACCAACCATTTATCGCCCTCCCTTTTGCCTTTTATCTTTTTCCCTGCTCTCAGATTTTCATTTTAGCTTATCTTCTGCTCAGTTGGCTCTATCCTTGGCTGCCACCGGTATCCCTTTGCTCAAATACTCCTGCTCTTCTCTACCACCTTCCCGCAATTATCGGTTCTCTTCTAGCCCCCCGCCCCCCCCAATTGTCATCTCTGCAACCCAATGGTTGTCCCCACCACCTGTCCCAAGCTTTCCTTTTCGCAAAATCTCAAAATGAAGGCCCCAACCACAGTTCATTGACTCGTCCTCGAGTCAATCGAACATGGGTGTTGTCTGCATGCTTGTTGTTGACTCTGATGATGCTTTTGTCGATGCCTCTACTGATGCTTCTTTCTGTTGGGTTGGTCTTGTCTATTGTTGTGTGGATGTCGCTTCTTGTTGGCCTTATTTTCCAAACGAAGGCCATAACTTTGGTATCGCAGCAATAGTTTCATGGCGGAATCGAGTGTACTCAACGATGGATGTTGGCCAGGGGCCGATAATCTTATCAGCTTGCTTGAGGAACTTGACAACTGTGCTGGAGTTTGACAGGTGGGGTCGGTTGGTCATTAGGGAGCTCCATTATTCCTCCATTTCATTATAGAGTTCACGAAGAGCATTGCCATGGGAATCAACTAGTGGCCTGAGATCTTAGATCTTCTTATTAGTCTTTACCGACTCATCCTCAATTTG